>WNWK01012435.1:22500-59688 GCA_009830355.1 Cherax destructor | reverse complement strand
ATGCGGAGGTGGGTTTCCCAGTTTTCGACCCATCGGGGGGATGTTCACCAGTGCTGAGGAAAGTTTGGGGGGCTTCTGTGCGGGGTTTGAATGGGCTTGGGCATTTTAAACCCCAATTAGGATATTTCTTTCAGTAAAAATTCTGATGCTTGGAATCATGAAAAAGGGAAAAACAAAGGAGGCAGTTAAGGGAATAATTCGTTTATGGTGGTGGTGAAAGTCCCGGGGTTATCTGCATTAGCAAGGTGCGTATATCCCAGGGAATACAGCCCCTTTGGAGGACCCGGGCCCCGGAAAGTGGGGGGGGATTTGCGGGTTGGGGTTGAAAATTTGTTGTCAAACTGGGTTTGTTTGGCGGCATTTTCGGCGATTTGGGGTTTTCTTAGCTGTTGCTTTGATTTTATTAGACAGCACTTCTTTCTTAGTGGGCATTTGGCTGAAAGGGGTATGATGAGTACCATTGCGTTAATGTTAGTGGCTTTGGGTGATGGGCAGGCAAGTCATTAGCCCCCCATCCCCACCCAGTGGGCTAGTCAAAGGATTACAGAGGCACAAAATGGGCCCAGGAACTGGGCAGCAAATTTTTGATATCTGAAAAAGGGTTTTAAAAAAGGTAATGAATTTACAAGTTACAAGGTGGAACAATTTTTTTAATGGGGCTGTCGTTCGTTGTGAGTGATGGTATGAGTAACAGTTCCAGCAAGTGAGACATAGCGAAACGTTGTGGTTGTGTGTGGCGAGGATGTATTGGTAGTATGAGATGGCTAGTCCGTCAGAGAATGCTTGGGTAGCCATAGCGATGTTTGAAAAGGTGTTTTATGATCATTGAAGAGGCGTTGGGAATTCGTGTCGTGGTGTCTACCGAGGCGTTGGGCCTGGGTGTGTAATGTCCGAGACCTCACCTTCAAGGACCACAACAATCCACTATCACATCTGCGGGAAACTGATAGGATGGATAATGAGAACATTCAAGACAAGGGATCCTAAGCCAATGATGATCCTTTTTAAATCACTTGTTCTCTCTAGGCTAGAATACTGCTGTACATTAACATCCCCATTCAAGGCAGGTGAAATTGCAGATCTAGAGAATGTACAGAGAACCTTTGCTGCACGTATAAGTTCCATCAAACACCTAACTACTGGGAACGCCTGGAAGCACTAGACTTATATTCACTGGAGCGCAGGCAGAGAGATATATCATAATCTACACCTGGAAGATTCTGGAGGGACTGGTGTCTAATATCCACACACAATCACTCCATACGAAAGCAAAAGACTTGAGCAAGCGTGCACTGTACCCCAGTGAATGAGTAGTCACTGGTACATAAGAAAACACAATAAGTGTCGGGGACCAAGACCGTTCAACAGCCTCCACCAGCCATAAGAGGTGTATTACTGGTAGACTCTGGTTGTCTTCAAGAGGAGCTGGACAGATACCTAAAGTCAATGCCAGATCAGCCGGGCTGTGGTTCGTACGTTGTGCTACATGCAGCCAGCAGTAACAGTCTCGTTGATCAGGCCCTGATCCACCGGAGGCCTGGTCATAGACCGGGCCGCGGGGACGTTGATCCCCGGAATGCCCTTCAGGTAGACTCCAGGTAGGCCCAAGTTTGTTCCTCAATAGGGTCTTCAGGTCAGCAATTGATAAGGATGTAACGATCTTGTCCAGTCGTTTTACGTAAACAGAACGTTTCGCCAGCAAGAAGGAGATATGTTGATCTGTCGGTCTCTGAGTGTCTTCATAGAGCTGTCGTTCATGACTGGATGCTTCATTATCGTCGGTCAGACAATAATGAAGGAGTCTTTCGAAGAGTGGATAGCTGTGAATTTCACCTGCAAGCAGGTCCTTGCGGCAGCAAGGGCTAGTTTGGTAGTCATTTATAACTCCACTGGATGCCTTAATCTTGACACAATGTGAAATTTTTAGTTTTTTTAGTTTGATATCTTTATTATGCACCCCATACCCATCCTGTGGGCGGTAGTCAAAAAGATTACAGAGGTACATAATGGGTCCAGGGACTGGACCCCAAAGTTTGATAGCTGAGCAAGTTACAAAGGTAATGCACTAACAAGCTACAAAGGTAATGAAACATGTAAGTAAATTTACTACTTACGTTTATACATGGTTACAATCATGAACAAATTATAACTAATGAACACTTCACTAGTCTACACCCGGTCACAACTGTAATGAGTTCTTGGTCCCAAATTTTATTGTTAGGTCACACATACACATTACATATACACATACACACATACACATACACACATACATACACACATACACACACATCTATACATACACACACACACAACAGGCCCAGCCTTCAATCGACATGTGCACAGGACAAAAGGCAATCAACACGCACACACACACAGTGGAAATGCTTTATTTACGGGGAGCAAAGTCAGGGTATTTTTCCAGAATGGTCTGTAATATACCACTGTGGATAAAATACTTTGACGTATCTTGAACATTTCTGAGTGAGTTGTCTCTGAATTCATTAATTTTGTCGCACTCCAGTACATAATGACGCAGGGTGTGACAATAATCCAACTGACAAAGTTTACATTTTGTTTGGTCTACATCTGGTGGTGGTGATTTAACCTGCCAAAGATACTTGTAACCAGCCGGAGGCGGACGGTAGTGACATCCAAGAGTCTGCTTATTTTGTTGGATGCACCATGACATGTGGCTCCTCCTGCATGATAGAATGATGATAGATGGACTGACTGGTGTCAATCTCCCTGAGTCTTAAGTCAATAAAATTCAGTTGAAGTTCTTTTCGTATTATTGTTCTCAAACTGCTAACTGACAAGCCAAGATTGTCATCTACCCCCTCTTTGAAAGCATACAACTTAGCCAATTTATCAGTTCTATCATGCATCTGAAGACCAATGTTAGATGGAATCCACAGCATGTGCACTCTGACTCTACTATCCAGAATCCTACCATACCTGTGTCTGGCTTCTGACACGAGCATGCTACAATTTATACTTGATGAGTTGAGAGCATTTGTGGATGACAGAGAATCAGTTACAATTAGAGAGTCAACCTTAGATACATGGACGCATTTGAGTGCAAGGAGTATGACAAACAGTTCTGTCTGAAGGGTAGAGGCCCAGTTATTGATGCGTGCTCCAATTTCTTTAAGAGAGCCATCACTCTGTATGACAACAGCAGCACTACCAGCTGCACCAGTGGATTGGTGAACAGAACCATCAACGTAAATAATTTGTGAGAGAGTGTGCTGTTTGGCTAAATTATCAATACAGCTTAAGGCATCATGTTTGGCTTCAAGGCGAAGCTTTGGTTGTGATTTAAGAAGTAGTTTGGGAAATGGAGGGATGGTAGTTTGGAATGGGGTAATATTCCATGGAGCGGAAGTGCCGCTGTTGCCTTACTTGCCACAGATCATGTATCTGAGTCATGCGGAGGTCGGTTCCAGTTTTCGATCCATCTGGAGGATGTTCACCAGTGCTGAGGAAAGTTTGGAGGGCTTCTGTGCAGGGGTTTGAATGGGCTTGCCTGAGCATATTAACCCCAATTAGGATATTTCTTTCAGTAACACGATCTCTGATGCTTGGAATATCAAGTTCTTTCTGCATATTTAAAATTTTGGCAGTACGAGGGCATCCTAAAATGATCCTCATTGCTTCGTTCTGCAGTTTTTCCAGCCCTCCAAGCTTCCAGTCAGACACAAGAGCAAGTATTGGCGCAGCATAATCAACCAATGATCTAATATAAGCAAGATACATCATTTTCACAATTTTAACATTAGCACCATACCTGGGGTGAAACCCTGCCACAACTCTAAGTGCTCTCAGCCTTTCTTTGTATTGACGACAAAGTCTCGTTACAACAGGTCCAAGTAGTGGGACCTCAAAGCCTAGATACCTGTATCTGTTTACATATTCTAGAAGAGACCCATCATGCAACTGGATCTGGCAAACTGTGCCTCTCTGTCGAGGAGGACGCCTATTGAGTATCTTTGTTTTATCAGTAGAGATTATCAACCCCAGGTCCTGACACGAGGCTAGTACATGGTTAAGGATGTTTTGGGTGTTGGAGAATCCGGTGGTGTGAATCATTATATCATCAGCAAAACTGATCATATAATGATGGGGCTGGCTAGGCATAGCATTAAGTAAGGCATTAATTAGAATACTGAATAGAGTGGGACTGAGCACACCTCCCTGTGGGGTTCCTAATTCAAAGTCTTTAGTTATACTTCTATGCCCCTGGAACAACACAGAAGACTTTCTGTTGGACAGGTAGCCCTTAATCCAGCGGAGAAGCCATCCTCCAACATCCATTCTGGCAAGTTCACTAATGATTACATGTCGGTTGGCAACATCAAAAGCAGATTTAAGGTCAAGGAAGGTAGTGTATGAGCTGTCAGTGTGCAGAGTGAGAAAGATAGCTATGCTACCTCCTTCCATGCATGAAACCATGCAATCGGGGGGACAAAAATTTTTTGATTCTGTACATGAGACGATTAAGAATCATCCTCTCAAATGTTTTACATAAGCAGCTAGTAAGAGATATTGGGCGAAATGAATTTTGTTGATTGGGCTTAGGAATGGGAATGATGAGGCTGTTGGTCCAAGATTTAGGGAGCTCCCCAGTTACATAACTCATGTTGTATAATTCGAGTAAAGGATTGCCTGGTACTCGACACAGCAATCTTAGTATATTGTAGGTAATACCATCCTCACCAAATGACGTGGAGTTGCCTTTAGTTAGTGCTGCATCAAGTTCAAAGTCAGTGAAAGGAATGTTACAGTCATCTTCCTTGCTGAGCATAAAACAAACAAGTCTCTCCCTAGCATCATATTTGTCATTTAATTTCACCTGTGTGGTACTGGGAAGATTTTCATAGCTTGATGTAACAGCCCAAGCACTGACTAGCTCATTCGCCCTATGTAAGGGATGAGGGTGCGCTATCTGACCAGTTTTGTTACCCTTAATTCTATTTTTGTCCCTCCATGCTCGGCTAAGTGGGGTGTGAGCATTGAGACCATTGACAAATTTTTCCCAGTCAGTTTGCCGCAGCTCTGTCATACGCTCTCTGGCAGCAGCAAGGGCAGTTTGAAAGAGCTTCAGCATTCCAGGGGTACGATGTTTTCTATAGGCTAGGCCTAGTCTGCGAGCAGTACGTTTCAGTGTTCGAAGTTTAAGATCATTGTAAAAAGTATGGTTATTATAGGAGGTATTATAGGCGATGGCTTGTAGGTTAAAAATTCCCCTCCCCGACGGGGAGGGGAATACTTTTTGAGTAGAGCGACTGTGACTTAAGTTTATTCAGGTATACTTTGAGGGTTCCGGGGGTCAACGCCCCCGCGGCCCGGTCTGGGATCAGGCCTCATGGTGGATTAGGGCCTGGTCAACCAGGCTGTTACTGTTGGCCGCACGCAAACCAACGTACGAGCCACAGCCTGGCTAGTCAGGTACTGACTTTAGGTGCCTGTCCAGTGCCTGCTTGAAGACAGCCAGGGGCCTATTGGTAATCCCCCTTATGTATGCCTGGAGGCAGTAGAACAGTCTTGAACCCCTGACACTTATTGTGTTGTCTCTTATCATGCTAGGGAGTAATTTTCGTTTGCAAGTTTGGTACTAATCCCTCTAGGATTTTCCATATATATATAATCATGTATCTCTCCTGCCTGCATTCTAGGGAGTACAGGTTTAGGAACTTCAAGCGTTCCCAGTAATTGAGGCGTTTTATCGCAGTTATGTGTGCCGTGGAGGTTCTCTGCACATTTTCTAGGTCGGCAATTTCACCTGCTTTGAAAGGCGCTGTTAGTGTGCAGCAATATTCCAGCCTAGATAGAACAAGCGACTTGAGTGTCATCATGGGCTTGACATCCCTAGTTTTGAAGGTTCTCATTATCCATCCTGTCATTTTTCTAGAAGATGTGATTGATACAATGTTATGGTCTTTGAAGGTGAGATCTTCCGACATGATCACTCCCAGGTCTTTTACATTAGTTTTTTTTTTGCTCTATTGTGTGGTTTGAATTTGTTTTATACTCCGATGTAGTTTTAATTTCCTCACGTTTTCCATATCGGAGTCAAATACAGTTACATAGATTATTATACATATCAGCATATGTGTAGAGAATCTTGGATAACCCAAAAAAAAAGTCAGCAAGGTCAGCAGTAGGGTTCCAGGGAGGGTGTGGAGATATTAAGAGGTAGAGAATTGACCATCACGCAGGAGTGTGTGTGTGTGCATCACATTACTGCAATTGTTGAAGTGCAGGAAGTTTTCTTTTTTAATGGGCACAATTGCATACATCTGCAATGTGCTGTTACCCTATTCTATAGTTACAAATTGGGAACAAAAGCTAATTAGCTTTCCCTGTCTTATTCCATCACACAGAATGGGAAAACCCCTTGCACTACATCAAGTCTAGCAAGTACCAAACAGTAAGCATCGTACATAGCCACCGTGCGTGCACACACACACACACACACAGGGGGTGGAGGAGTGGCACTGCTCATCAAAAACTGATGGGATTTTGATGAGCTGGAGAGAGGAGACAGAGGAGAAGCAAGAGATTACATAATAGGAACACTTCAGTCTGGAGGTCCCAAGGTGGTAATTGCAGTGATGTATAACCCAACACAGAACAGCAGGAGGCCAAGGCAAGAGTATGATGAGAGTAACAGAGCGATGGCTGACATACTGGCTGAAGTGGCCAGAAGGGCTCATGCGAGCAGGGCAAAGCTGCTGAATTATGGGTGACTTCAACCACAAGGAAATTGACTTGAGAGAATCTGGAGCCACTTGGTGGCCCAGAACTGTGGAGGGCTAAGATGATGGAGGTGGTACTGGAAAACCTCATGTACCAACACGTAAGGGACACTACCAGAGAGAGCGGAGACGATGAACCAGCGAGACTGGACCTAGTATTCACCTTGAGTAGTGCAGATATTGAGGACATCACATATGAAAGACCCCTCGGGGCCAGTGATCACGTGATTCTGAGCTTCGAATACATAATAGTTACAAGTGGAGAGGAAGCAGGAAGGGCAGGGTGAATGAAGCCAAACTACAAGAAAGGGGACTACACAGGCATCTCAGTAAACGAGATGATGGAATATGTGACAACAATATGTTTGTACCGAAGGATAACACAAATAATTAGAAAGCCAGGATGAGCCCTTGGTTCACCCAAAGGTGTATTGAAGCCAAAACCAAGTGTACTAGAGAATGGAAGAAGTATAGAAGGCAAAGGACCCAGGAGAATAAGGAGAGAAGTCAGAGCCAGAAATTAATATGAACAGGTAAGAAGGGAGGACCAATGACAATACGAAAATAACAGCAGTGAAAGCCAAAGTTGACCTGAAGTTGTTGTACAGCCACATCAGAAGGAAAACAACAGTCAAGGACCAGGTAATCAGGCTGAGGAAGGAAGGAGGGGAGATCACAAGAAACGACTGCGAAGTATGTGAGGAGTTCAACATGTTCACAGAGACAGAAGGGACTCCAGAAAGACAGAGAGGCGGGGTACACCATCAAGTGTTGGACACAGTGCATACAACCGAAGAAGTGAAGAGGCTGCTAAGCGAGCTAGATACCTCAAAGGCGATGGGGCTGGATAACATCTCTCCATAAGTCCTGAGAGAGAGAGAGAGAGAGAGAGAGAGCAGAGGCACTATGTGTACCACTAACAACAATCTTCAACACATCTATAGAAACAGGGTGACTACCTGAGGTATGGAAGACAGCAAATGTAGTCCCAATTTTTAAAAAAAAGAAGACAGACACGAAGCACTTAAACTACAGACCAGTGTCACTGACATGTATAGTATGCAAAGTCATGGAGAAGATTATCAGGAGAAGAGTGGTGGAGCACCTAGAAAGGAATAAGCTTATCAACGACAGCCAGCACAGTTTCAGGGACGGGAAATCCTGTGGCACAAACCTACTGGAGTTCTATGACAGGGTGACAGCAGTAAGACAGTTCCACACAAGAGATTAGTACAAAAGCTGGAGGACCAGGCAGGGATAACTAGGAAGGCACTGCAATGGATCAGGGAATACCTTTCAGGAAGACAGCAATTCATGGTACGTGGAGAGGTGTCAAAGTGGGCGCCTGTAACGATCGGGGTTCCACAGGGGTCAGTCTTAGGACCGGTGCTGTTTCTGGTATATGTGAATGACATGATAGAAGGAATAGACTAAGAAGTATCCCTGTATGCAGATGTTACTGGTTGTGGGTGACTTCAATCACAAAGAAATTGACTTGGAAAACCCTGATCCACATGGGGGCCCAGAAATGTAGAGGGCTAAGATGATGGAGGTGGTACTGGACAACCTCATGTACCAACATGTTAGGGACACTACCAGAGAGAGAGGAGAGGACGAACGAGCAAGACTGGACCTAGTATTCACCTTGAGTAGTGCAGATATTGAAGGTATCACATATGAAAGGTCCCTCGGGGCCAGTGATCATGTGGTTCTGAGCTTCGAATACATACTAGTTACAAGTGGAGAGGGAAGCAGGAAAGGCAGTACAAATGAAGCCAAACTACAAGAGAGGGGACTACACAGGCATGAGAAATTTCCTGCACGAGGTTCAGTGGGACAGAACTGGCAGGGAAATCAGTAAATGAGATTACCTGGAGTTTACCTGGAGAGTGTTTCGGGGATCAACGCCCCCGCGGCCCGGTCTAAGACCAGGCCTCATGGTGGATCAGGGTCTGATCAACCAGGCTGTTACTGTCGGCCGCACGCAAACTGACGTACGAACCACAGCCCGGTTGGTCAGGTACTGACTAGGTGCCTGTCCAGTGCCTTTTTGAAGACAGTCAGGGGTCTATTGGTAATCCCCCTAATGTATGCTGGGAGGCACTTGAACAGTCTTGGGCCCCAGACACTTATGGTGTTGTCTCTCAGTGTACTCGTGGCGCCCCTGCTTTTCATCGGGGGAATGTTGCATCTCCTGCCGAGTCTTTTGCTTTCATAGGGAGTGATTTTTGTGTGAAGGTTTGGTACCAATTCCTCCAGGACCTTCCAAGTGTATATTATCATGTATCTCTCTCGCCTGCGTTCCAGGGAATACAGATCAAGGACCTTCAACCATTCCCAGTAATTTAGGTGCTTTATCGTAATTATGTGTGCTGTGAAAGTTCTTTGTACACTCTCCAGGTCTGCAATGTCGCCAGCCTTGAAGGGGGCCGTTAGTGTACAGCAGTATTCCAGCCTACAGAGAACAAATGATTTGAAGAGTGTCATCATGGGCTTGGCGTCCCTAGTTTTGAAGGTTCTCATTATCCATCCTATCATTTTCCTAGCCGATGAGGTAGATACATTGTTGTGGTCTTTAAAGGCGAGATCCTCTGACATTATCACTCCCAAGTCCTTCACATTTCTTTTTCGCTCTATTGTATGGTTAGAATTTGTCGTATACCTTGATACATTTTTTATTTCCTCAAGTTTTCCATATTTGAGTAGTTGAAATTTCTCCTCGTTGAACTTCATATTGTTTTGAGTGGTCCATTTGAAGATTTGGTTGATGTCCGCTTGGAGTCTTGCAGCGTCTTCAATGGAGGTCACTGCCATGGCAATCCGGGTGTCATCCGCAAAGGAAGACACGGAGCTTTTCACCGTGGCTGCCTGGGACTTTACTCTGTTTACTATTACTCTTTGTGTTCTATTTGTCAGGAAGTTATAGATCCATCTACCAACTTTTCCTGTTATTCCTTTATCACGCATTTTGTGTGCTATTACACCATGGTCACACTTGTCGAAAGCTTTTGCAAAGTCTGTGTATACTATATCTGTATTTTGTTTATCCTCAACAGCATCCAGGACCCTGTCAGTGGTCCAGGAGCTGGGACAGGCAGGAGCGACCTGCTCTAAACCCGTGTTGCCCTGGGTTGTGTAATTGATGAGTATCTAGGTGGTTGGCGATCTTGCTTCTCAGAACCCTCTCAAATATTTTTTATGATATGGGATGTTAGTGCTATCGGTCTGTAGTTCTTTGCAATTGGTTTACTGCCACCCTTGTGGAGCGGGGCTATGTCTGTTGTTTTTAGTGTGTGTGGGATGACCCCTGTGTCCATGCTCCCTCTCCATAGGATGCTGAAGGCACGCGATACGGGTTTCTTGCAATTCTTGAGGAACACGGAGTTCCATGAGTCTGGGCCTGGAATATGTGACAAAAATATGCAAAAAAAAGCAGAGGAGAGGTTTGTACCCAAGGGCAACAGAAATAATGAGAAGGCTAGGACGAGCCCTTGGGAGATCACAAGAAAAGGCCGAAAAGTATGTGAGGAGCTCAACACGAGATTTAAAGAAGTATTCACAGTGGAGACAGGAAGGTCTCCAGAAAGATGGAGTGGTGGAGTAAACCATCAAGTGCTGGACACAGTCCATACAACCAAGGAAAAGGTGAAGTGAATTATATACCTCAAAGGGGATGGGGCCGGATAACATCTCTCCGTGGGTCCTGAGGGAACAGTGACACTCTGTATACCACTAACAACAATCTTCAACACATCTATCGAAACACAGCAACTACCTGAGGTATGGAACACAGCAATTGTAGTCCCAATTTTTAAAAAAGTAGACACACACACAACATTAAACTACAGACTAGTGTCACTGACGTATATGCAAAGTCATGGAGAAGATTATCAGAAGGGTGGTGGAGCACCTAGAAAGGAATGAACTTAGCAGCAACAACCAGAACGGATTGAAGGATGGAAAATCCTATGTCACGAACCTACTGGAGTTCTATGACAAGGTGACAGGAGTAAGACGAGGGGAAGAGAGAGAGAGAGAGAGAGAGAGAGAGAGAGGGGGGAGAGAGGAGGGGAGAGAGGAGAGGAGGCTTCAATTTCTTGATGTAAGAAGAGCTTTGACAGTCCTCTCAATATAATTATGAAAAGTGGAGACCATGCAGGTATAAAAGGAAGACTAGTGTCACGAAGCATATGCAAAAGTCATGGAGAAGATTATCAAGAAGGGTGGTGGAGCACCTAGAAAGGAATGAACTTAGCAGAAACCAGAACGGATTGAAGGATGGAAAATCCTATGTCACGAACCTATGGAGTTCTATGACAAGGATGACAGGAGTAAGACGAAGAGAGAGAGAGAGAGAGAGAGAGAGAGAGAGAGAGAGGGAGGAGGAGGGAGGGAGGGTAGCTTGCATTTTCTTGGACTGTAAGAAGGCTTTTGACAGTCCTCTCAATAAATTAGTGCAAAAGCTGGAGGACCATGCAGGTATAACAAGGAAGACTCTGCAATGGATCAGAGAATATCTGACGGGAAGGCATCAGTGAGTCATGGTATGTGACTAGATATCACAGTGGGCTCCCCTGATGAGTGGGGTTCCACAGGGGTCAGTCCTAGACCGGTGCTGTTTTTGGTATGTGCGAATGACATGATGGAAGGAATAGACTCAGAAGCGTCCCTGTTTGCAGATGATGTGAAGTTAATGAGGAGAATTCAATCAGAGGACTAGACAGGACTACAAAGGGATCTGGACATGCTGCAGGCCTGGTCCAGAAACTGGCTCCTGGAGTTAAACCCCACCAAGTGCAGTCATGAAGATCGGGGAAGAGCATGGAAGACAGCAGACATAGTACAGTCTAGGGAGCCAAAGACTACAAACCTCGCTCAAGGAAAAGGATCTTGGAGTGAGTATAATACCGAGCACATCTCTTGAGGCGCACATCAGCCAAATAACTGCTGCACCGTATGGACACCTTGCAAACCTAAGACTAGCATTCCGACATCTCAGTAAGGAATCGTTCAGGACTGTACACCGTGTACGTCAGGCCCATATTGGAGTATGCAGCACCATTTTGGAATTCACACCTGGCTAAGCACGTCAAGAAATTAGAGAAAGTGAAAGGTTTGCAACGAGACTAGTCCCGGAGCTAAGGGACATGTTCTACGAGGAGAGGTTAAGGGAAATCGATGTGACAATACTATAGGGCAGGAGGGATACGGGATACATGATATCAACATATAAAATACTGAGAGGAATCGACAAGGTGGATAGAGACAGGATATTCTAGAAATGGGACACAGCAACAAGGATTCACAGTTGGAAATTGAAGACTCAGATGAGTCATAGGGATGTTAGGAAGTATTTCTTCAGTCAGTTGTCAGAAGTGGAATAGTATGGAAAGTGATGTAGTGAAGGCAGGATCCATACATAGCTTTAAGAAGAGGTATGATAAAGCTCACGGAGCAGGGAGAGAGTACCTAGTAGCGACCAATGAAGAGGCGGGGCCAGGAGCTATGATTCGACTCTTGAACTACGATTAGGCGAGTACGCACACTCGGCAAGCTGCGCAACGTCTCCCCAGTGAAAGTCATGGGCGCCACGAGTATGCTAAGAGACAAGTGTCAGGGTCCCATAACTGTTCAACTGCCTCCCATCATACATAAGGGCTATTACCAATAGACCCCATGGCTGTCTTAAAGGGGGAGCTGGACAGGCACCTGACCAGCCGGGCTGTGGTTCGCACGTCGGTTTACGAGCGGCCAACAACTTAGTTGATTAGATCCTGATCCATCGCGAGGCCTGGTCATGGAGTTAGTTTGATATCTTTATTATGCACCCCATACCCATCCTGTGGGCGGTAGTCACCCCATACCCATCCTGTGGGCGGTAGTCACCCCATACCCATTCTGTGGGGGTAGATCAAAGATTACAGAGGTACATAATGGGTCCCAAGTGGACTAGTGGCAACTCCAAAGTTTTGAACTCCAAGTTACAAAGGTAAGAACTCACAAGTTACAAAGGTAATGAACTCACAAGTTACAAAGGTAATGAACTCACAAGTTACAAAGGTAATGAACTCGCAAGTTACAAAGGTAATGAACTCCAAGTTACAAAGGTAATGAACTCGCAAGTTACAAAGGTAATGAACTCGCAAGTTACAAAGGTAATGAACTCGCAAGTTACAAAGGTAATGAACTCGCAAGTTACAAAGGTAATGAACTCGCAAGTTACAAAGGTAATGAACTCGCAAGTTACAAAGGTAATGAACTCGCAAGTTACAAAGGTAATGAACTCGCAAGTTACAAAGGTAATGAACTCGCAAGTTACAAAGGTAATGAACTCGCAAGTTACAAAGGTAATGAACTCGCAAGTTACAAAGGTAATGAACTCGCAAGTTACAAAGGTAATGAACTCGCAAGTTACAAAGGTAATGAACTCGCAAGTTACAAAGGTAATGAACTCGCAAGTTACAAAGGTAATGAACTCGCAAGTTACAAAGGTAATGAACTCGCAAGTTACAAAGGTAATGAACTCGCAAGTTACAAAGGTAATGAACTCGCAAGTTACAAAGGTAATGAACTCGCAAGTTCAAAGGTAATGAACTCGCAAGTTACAAGGTAATGAACTCGCAAGTTACAAGTAGTTGTAATTAGACATACCGCAAGTTACAAAGGTAATGAACTGCGCAAGTTACAAGGTAATGAACTCGCAAGTTACAAGGTAATGAACTCGCAAGTTACAAGGTAATGAACTCGCAAGTTACAAGGTAATGAACTCGCAAGTTACAAAGGTAATGAACTCGCAAGTTACAAAGGTAATGAACTCGCAAGTTACAAAGGTAATGAACTCGCAAGTTACAAAGGTAATGAACTCGCAAGTTACAAAGGTAATGAACTCGCAAGTTACAAAGGTAATGAACTCGCAAGTTACAAAGGTAATGAACTCGCAAGTTACAAAGGTAATGAACTCGCAAGTTACAAAGGTAATGAACTCGCAAGTTACAAAGGTAATGAACTCGCAAGTTACAAAGGTAATGAACTCGCAAGTTACAAAGGTAATGAACTCGCAAGTTACAAAGGTAATGAACTCGCAAGTTACAAAGGTAATGAACTCGCAAGTTACAAAGGTAATGAACTCGCAAGTTACAAAGGTAATGAACTCGCAAGTTACAAAGGTAATGAACTCGCAAGTTACAAAGGTAATGAACTCGCAAGTTACAAAGGTAATGAACTCGCAAGTTACAAAGGTAATGAACTCGCAAGTTACAAAGGTAATGAACTCGCAAGTTACAAAGGTAATGAACTCGCAAGTTACAAAGGTAATGAACTCGCAAGTTACAAGGTAATGAACTCGCAAGTTACAAAGGTAATGAACTCGCAAGTTACAAGGTAATGAACTCGCAAGTTACAAAGGTAATGAACTCGCAAGTTACAAAGGTAATGAACTCGCAAGTTACAAAGGTAATGAACTCGCAAGTTACAAAGGTAATGAACTCGCAAGTTACAAAGGTAATGAACTCGCAAGTTACAAAGGTAATGAACTCGCAAGTTACAAAGGTAATGAACTCGCAAGTTACAAAGGTAATGAACTCGCAAGTTACAAAGGTAATGAACTCGCAAGTTACAAAGGTAATGAACTCGCAAGTTACAAAGGTAATGAACTCGCAAGTTACAAAGGTAATGAACTCGCAAGTTACAAAGGTAATGAACTCGCAAGTTACAAAGGTAATGAACTCGCAAGTTACAAAGGTAATGAACTCGCAAGTTACAAAGGTAATGAACTCGCAAGTTACAAAGGTAATGAACTCGCAAGTTACAAAGGTAATGAACTCGCAAGTTACAAGTGTAATGAACCGCAAGTTACAAAGGTAATGAACTCAAGTCAAGGTTAATGAACTCGCAAGTTACAAAGGTAATGAACTCGCAAGTTACAAAGGTAATGAACTCGCAAGTTACAAAGGTAATGAACTCGCAAGTTACAAAGGTAATGAACTCGCAAGTTACAAAGGTAATGAACTCGCAAGTTACAAAGGTAATGAACTCGCAAGTTACAAAGGTAATGAAACATGTAAGTAAATTTACTTACTTACGTTTATACATGGTTACAATCATGAACAAATTATAAAGTAATGAACAATTCACTAGTCTACACCTGGTCACAACTGTAAAGAGTTCTTGGTGCAAATTTTATTGTTGGGACACACACACACACACACACACACACACACACACAGAGGAGCCAGGAGCTGAGTCTCGACCCCTGCAACCACAATTAGGTGAGTACACACACATACATACAACAGGCCTAGTGTCTAATTGACATGTGCCTAGGACAAAATGGTAACTAACTAACATACACATCATGGACCGAGCCGTGTGGGCACTGACCCCCGAAGCCCCCTCCAGGTGTATATGGTTTACATTATATATATATATATATATATATATATATAGTCGCGCCGAATAAGCAAAACTGGTCAATTAGCAAGAACTCGTTTAAAATTAAGTCTTTTTTTAAATTTTCTCTTACACATTTAAAGATATATATTTTTTTCATTTATATTTAATATAAAAATTAATGATTTTGTACCAAAATAATCTAAGGAAACTTACCTAACCTTATTATAACAAGCGCAATTTAATTTAGCCTAATCCAACTAAATATATTTTATATAAGTTTACAATAATTCAATAATAAACACAATGAAATATTTTTTTTTTTCGTTAGATTCAGAATGATTTTTGCGAAATTCTTGCATATACAAATTTTCGCTTGCCTTATTCGGCAAGAAGTGCGTTGCTATTTAAGCCAAAATTGCAAGTTTTACCTATTCGGTACGACATAATCATTTATTTATCTTGTTAGTTTTAAATATATGTAGTCTTGGGTGCTTGCGTGAATATGGAAAAAAAAAAGTGAGCAGAGCTATGGCGTGCATGTAAACACAATACAACAGATGCGTCTTTGTTGTGTTCAACACAGAGTCGTCTCGCTCTGAAGGTCGTGCATAGAACAGGATAACACTGTTCTTTGGTTACTAAAGCTTGCAGTCAGCCAGAATAATAATATCTCAGCTGCCTTACGGACTCGTGATAGACATTAACAAAGGGACATCTCACAAAGTCAATAGAATTGCCGTTCATAATATATGGTTCGCATCTCCCTAAGGTTGATCTGCAATGTACTCGCCTAATTGTACTCACCTAATTGTGGTTGCAGGGGTCGAGACTCGGCTCCTGGCCCCGCCTCTTCGCTGTCCGCTACTGGGTCTCTGCTCTCCCTGCTCCATGAGCTTTATCATACCTTGTCTTAAAACTATGTATGGTTCCCGCCTCCACTATATCTTTCTCTAGACTATTCCACTTCCTGACTACTCTGTGGCTGAAGAAATGCTTCCTAACATCCCTTTGACTCATCTGAGTCTTCAGCTTCCAGTTGTGTCCCCTTTTTTCTGTGTTCCCTCTCTGGAACATCCTGTCACTGTCTACCTTGTCAATTCCCCGCAGTATTTTGTATGTCGTTATCATGTCTCCTCTGACCCTTCTTTCCTCCAGTGTTGTTAGTCCTATTTCCCTCAACCTTTCTTCATAGGACAGACCCCTGAGTTGTGGCACTAACTTTGTCGCAAACCTTTGCACTTTCTCTAGTTTCTTTGTGCTTGACCAGGTGTGGGTTCCAGACTGGTGCTGCATATTCTAGTATGGGCCTGACGTACACGGTGTACAGTGTCTTGAACGATTCCTTGTTAAGGTAACGGAACGCTAATCTTAGGTTTGCCAGTCGCCCATATGCTGCCGCAGTTATCTGGTTGATGTGTGCCTCCGGAGACGTGCTTGGCGTTATACTCACCCCAAGGTCTTTCTCCTTTGCCGAGGTTTGTAGCCTTTGTCCACCTAGCCTGTACTCTGTCAGCGGTCTTCTTTGCCCTTCTCCGATCTTCATGACTTTGCATTTGGTGGGATTGAATTCGAGAAGCCAGTTGCTAGACCAGATGTCAAGCTTGTCCAGGTCTGTTTGCAGTCCTGCTTAGTCCTCTTCAGATGTGATTCTCCTCATTAATTTCACATCATCTGCGAACAGAGACACTTCTGAGTCTTTCCCGTCCGTCATGTCATTTACATATACCAAGAATAACACTGGTCCTAGGACTGACCCCTGCGGTACACCGCTCGTCACAGGCGCCCACTGTGATACCTCATCACGCACCATGACCCGTTGTTGCCTCCCTGTGAGGTATTCCCTGATCCATTCCAGTGTCCTTACTGTTATACCTGCTTGTTCTTCCAACTTCTTTACTAATCTCATGTGAGGAACTGTGTCGAAGGCCTTCCTGCAGTCCAGGAAAATGCAATCAACCCACCCTTCTCTCTCTTGCCTTACCTCTGTTACTTTATCATAGAACTCTAGGAGGTTTGTTACACAGGATTTGCCTTCCCGGAATCCGTGCTGTCTGGTGTTTATTATCCTGTTCAGCTCGAGGTGCTCCACCATTCTTTTCCTGATGATTTTCTCCAGGACTTTGCACACTCTACACGTAAGTGACACCGGTCTATAGTTTAGTGCCTCTTTTCTGTCTCCTTTTTTAAAGATGGGGACTACGTTGGCCTTCTTCCATACCTCAGGTAGCTGCCCAGTTTCAAGGGATGTGTTGAATATTATGGTAAGTGGCACACTCAGTACCTCAGCTCCTTCCCGAAGAACCCACGGGGAGATATTGTCCGGACTCATCGCCTTTGAGGTATCGAGGTCACTGAGTAACTGCTTCACCTCCTACTCAGTTGTGTGTATGCCCTCTAGCACTTGATACATCCCTTGTTGGTGACGAACCCCGTCCTGTCTACCCAGCTGCCTTCCTTCCTCCACTGTGAATACTTAAACCTCAAGTTGAGCTCCTCACATACCTCTTGATCGTTACTTGTGAGTTCCCCATCTTCTCTCCTCAGCCTTATCGCCTGGTCCTTGACTGTTGTCTTCCTTCTGATGTGACTGTACATCAGTTTCGGGTCGGACTTAACTTTCGATGCTATGTCGTTTTCGTACTGTTTCTGGGCCTCCCTCCGGACTTGTGCATATTCGTTTCTAGCTCTTCTACTAATCTCTTTGTTTACTTGGGTTCTTTGCCTTCTGTACCTTCTCCATTTTCTGACACTGAGTCTTTGCCTCCCTGCACCTTTGGGTAAACCAGGGGCTCTTTCTGGCCTTCCCGCTTAATCTTTTTCCTCTGGGTATAAACCGTTCCTCTGCCTCCTTGCACTTTGCCCCTACGTATTCCATCATTTCATTTATTGTCTGTCCTTCCATTTCCCTTTCCCACTGAACGTCCTGCAGGAAATTCTTCATGCCCGTGTAGTTTCCTCTTTTAAAGTCTGGTTTGTCTCTATCGGTACCGTTTTCCCTCTCCACCTGTAGCTCTACAATGTACTCAAAGCTCAGCAACATATGGTCACTGGCTCCCAGGGGGCTCTCGTGTGTTATGTCTTCAATGTCTGAGCTGTTCAGGGTGAATACAAGGTCCAGTCTTGCTGGTTCATCTTCTCCTCTCACTCTGGTCGTGTCCCTGACATGTTAGGGAATGTGTTAGCAAAGGGAAGTTAGTTAGTTTAATATCTTTATTATGCACCCCATACCCATCCTGTGGGCGGTAGTCAAAGAATTACAGAGGTACATAATGGGTCCAGGGACTGGACCCCAAAGTTATGATAGCTGAAAAAGTTACAAAGGTAATGATCTCCTAGTAGATCTGATCACAATCATGACCAACTTACAAAGGTAATGAATCATCTGCACGTCTATACATGGTTACAATCATGAACAAATTACAAAGTAATGAGCAATTCACACGTCCACACAAGGTCACAACTGTAATGAGTTATTAGTGCAAATATTAATTGGGACACACACACACTCACACATGGTGGAGCACCTGGAACGGAACAAGATTATAAACGACAACCAGCACGGATTCATGGAAGGCAAATCCTGTGTTACAAACCTTCTAGAGTTTTATGACAAAGTAACAGAAGTAAGACACGAGAGGGAGGGGTGGGTTAACTGCATTTTCTTGACTGCAAGAAGGCCTTCGACACAGTTCCTCACAAGAGATTAGTGCAGAAGCAAGAGGATAAGGCGTGTATAACAGGAAGGGCACTGCAATGGATCAGATAATATCTCACAGGGAGGCAACAACGGGTCATGGTACGTGACGAGGTGTCAGAGTGGGCGCCTGTGACGAGCGTGGTTCCACAAGGGTCAGTCCTAGGGCCAGTGCTATTTTTGGTATACGTGAATGACATGACGGAAGGGATAGACTCAGAAGTGTCCCTGATTGCAGATGATGTGAAGTTAATGAGGATAATTAAATCGGATGAAGATCAGGCAGGACTACAAAGAGACCTGGACAGGCTGGAAGCCTGGTACACCAGCTGGCTACTCGAATTTAACCCCGCCAGATGCAAAGTCATGAAGATCGGGGAAGGGCAAAGAAGACCGCAGAGTATAGGCTAGGTGGCCAAAGACTGCAAACCTCACTCAAGGAAAAACTTCTTGGAGTGAGTATAATACCGAGAACATCTCCTGAGGCGTACATCAACCAGATGACTTTGCAGCATATGGGCGCCTGGCAAACCTGAGAATAGCGTCCGATACCTCAGTAAGGAATCGTTCAAGACTCTGTACACCGTGTACGTCAGGCCCATACTGGAGTATGCAGCACCAATTTGGAACCCACACCTGGTCAAGCACGTCAATAAATTAGAGAAAGTGCAAAGGTTTGGAACAAGACTAGTTCCAGAGTTAAGGGAATGTCCTACGAAGACATTAAAGGACAGGAGGGTTAGGGAAGACATGATAATTACATACAAAATACTGCGAGGAATTGACAAGGTGGACAGAGACAGGATGTTCCAGAGATGGGACACAGAAAGAAGGGGTCACATTTGAAAGTTGAAGACTCATTTGAGTCAAAGGGATGTTAAGAAGTATTTCTTTAGTCAGAGTTGTCAGGAAGTGACAACTCTGACTAGTGACGTAGTGGAGGAACGAACCATACATAGTTTTGAGACGAGGTTTGATAAAGCTCATGGAACAGGGAGAGAGAGGACCTAGTAGCTATCAGTGAACAGGCGGGGCCAGGAGCTATGACTAGATCCCTGCAACCACAAATAGGAGAGTAACACACACACACACACAGGAGCTATGAATCGACCCCTGCAACCACAACTAGGTGAGTACAACTAGGTGAGTACACACACATCTTTCCAATGGGATATCAGATCCTGAGGAAAGACAGAGGGGGTGGAGGAGTGGCACTGCTGATCAGTCTGGAGGTCCCAAGGTGGTAATTGCAGTGATGTATAACCCACCACAGAACAGCAGGAGGCCAAGGCAAGAGTATGATGAGAGTAATAGAGCGATGGTTGAAACACTGGCTGAAGTGGCCAGAAGGGCTCATGCGAGCAGGGCGCTTCGCCCTGCTCGCATGGGAGAACTTGGAACCACATGGGGGCCCAGAAACGTGGAGGGCTAAGATGATGGAGGTGGTTCTGGAAAACTTCATGTACCAACACGTAAGGGACACTACCAGAGAGAGAGGAGAGGATGAACCAGTGAGACTAGACCTAATATTCACCTTGAGTAGTGCAGATATTGAGGACATCACATATGATAGGCCAGTGATCATATGGTCTTAAGCTTCGAATACACAGTAGAGTTACAAGAGGAGGGGTGAGCAGGAAGGACTGGACGAATGAAGCCAAACTACAAGAAAGGGGACTATGTGGGCATGAAGAACTTCCTGAACGGGGTTCAGTGGGACAGAGAACTGGCGGGGAAGTCAGTAAACGAGATGATGGAATATGTGACAACAATATGCAAGGAAGCTGAGGAGAGGTTTGTACCCAAGGGTAACAGGAATAATAAAAAAGCCAGGATGAGCCCATGGTTCACCCAAAGATGCAGGGAGGCCAAAACCAAGTGTGCTAGGGAATGGAAGAAGTATAGAAGGCAAAGGACCCAGGAGAATAAGGAGAGCAGTCGTAGAGCCAGAAATGAATATGCACAGGTAAGAAGGGAGGCCCAACGACAATATGAAAATGACATAGCAGCGAAAGCCAAATCCGACCCAAAGCTGTTGTACAGCCACATCAGGAGGAAAACAACAGTCAAAGACCAGGTGATCAGGCTAAGGAAGGAAGGAGGAGAGATCACAAGAAACGACCGCGAAGTATGTGAGGAACTCAACATGAGATTCAAAGAGGTGTTCACAGAGGAGATAGAAGGGCCTCCAGAAAGGAGGAGAGGTGGGGTACACCCCCAAGTGTTGGACACGATACATGCAACCGAGGAAGAAGTGAAGAGGCTGCTGAGTGAGCTAGATACCTCAAAGGCGATGGGGTCTGACAACATCTCTCCATGGGTCCTGAGAGAGGGAGCAGAGGCACTATGTGTACCCCTAGCAACAATATTCAACACATCCATCGAAACAGGGAGATTGCCTGAGGTATGGAAGACAGCAAATGTAGTCCCAATTTTTAAAAAAGGAGACAGACATGAAGCACTAAACTACAGACCAGTGTCACTGACATGTATAGTATGCAAGGTCATGGAGATTATCAGGAGGAGAGTGGTGGAGCACCTAGAAAGGAATGAGCTTATCAACGACGGCCAACACGGTTTCAGGGACGGGAAATCCTGTCACAAACCTACTGGAGTTCTATGACAGGGTGACAGCAGTAAGACAAGAGAGAGAGGGGTGGGTAGATTGCATTTTATTGGACTGTAAGAAGGCGTTTGACACAGTTCCACACAAGAGATTAGTGCAAAAGCTGGAGGACCAGGCAGGGTTAACAGGAAAGGTACTCCAGTGGATCAGGGAATACCTGTCAGGAAGACAGCAGTGAGTCATAGTACGTGGCGAGGTGTCAGAGTGGGCGTCTGTGACTAGTGGGGTTCCACAGGGGTCAGTCCTTAGACCGGTGCTGTTTCTGGTATTTGTGAACGACATGACGGAAGGAATAGACTCCGAAGTGTCCCTGTTTGCAGATGATGTGAAGTTGATGAGAAGAATTCAATCGGAAGAGGACCAGGCAGAACTACAAAGGGACCTGGACAGGCTGCAAGCCTGGTGCAGCAATTGGCTCCTGGAGTTCAACCCCACCAAGTGCAAAGTCATGAAGATTGGGGAAGGGCAAAGAAGACCGCAGACGGAGTACAGTCTAGGGAGACAGAGGCTACAAACCTCACTCAAGGAAAAAGATCTTGGGGTGAGTATAACACCAGGCATATCTCCTGAGGCGCACATCAACCAAATAACAGATGCAGCATATGGGCGCCTAGCAAACCTAAGAACAGCATTCCGACATCTTAATAAGGAATCGTTCAGGACCCTGTACACTGTGTACGTTAGGCCCATACTGGAGTATGCAGAACCAGTCTGGAACCCACACCTTGCCAAGCATGTAAAGAAACTAGAGAAAGTGCAAAGGTTTGCAACAAGACTAGTCCCGTTGCTAAGGGATATGTCCTACGAGGAGAGGTTAAGGGAAATCGACCTGACGACACTGGAGGACAGGAGAAACAGGGGGGACATGATAACGTTATATAAAATACTGAGAGGAATTGACAAGGTTGATAGAGACAGAATGTTCCAGAGATGGGACACAGCAACAAGGGGACACAGTTGGAAGTTGGAGACTCAGATGAATCACAGAGATATTAGGAAGTATTTCTTCAGTCACAGAGTTGTCGGGAAGTAGAATAGTTTGGAAAGTGATGTAGTGGAGGCAGGATCCATACATAGCTTTAAGAAGAGGTATGATAAGGCTCATGGCGCAGGGAGAGATAGGAGGGACATGATAACATCATATAAGATACTGAGAGGAATTGACAAGGTGGACAAAGACAGAATGTTCCAGAGATGGGACACAGCAACAAGGGGACACAGTTGGAAGTTGAAGACTCAGATGAATCACAGGGATGTTAGGAAGTATTTCTTCAGTCACAGAGTGGTCAGGAAGTGGAATAGTTTGGGAAGCGATGTAGTGGAGGCAGGTTCCATACATAGCTTTAAGAAGAGGTATGATAAAGCTCATGGCGCAGGGAGAGTGACCCAGTAGCGGCCAGTGAAGAGGCGGGACCAGGAGCTATGACTCGACCCCTGCAACCACAAATAGGTGAGTACACACAGGTAAAGTACTTCCATAACAGAGTTAACAGTATGACTGAAGATTTTAGCGCAAAAAAAAAAAAAAAAAAAAACTTTCAAAGTTCCCATTTAGATGTTATGACCATTTAGAAAGTTTTTTGAACATCTTCGGCAGAGCAAACTCCTACTATATGCGGATGACAGTGCTCTGTTAGTATCAGGTAAAGACCCACAAGATATAGCTAATGTATTAACACTGGAACTAGAGTCCTGCAGTAAATGGTTAGTAGACAACAAACTATCGTTACATCTAGGGAAAACAGAAGCCATACTCTTTGGCACGAAATATAAACTGAGCAGGGTAAATAATTTTAATGTCCGATGTAATGGGGAATCCATCACTTCAGTTTCCTCAGTAAAATATCTGGGAATCCCCTTTGACCCATGCATGTCAGGAGAATTGATAGGGAACAGTGTAGTAAAGAAAGCGAATGCCAGACTGAAGTTCCTCTACAGACAAGCACAGTGTCTACCTACTGAGGCTTGCAGGACCCTATGTCTAGCCCTTATACAATGTCATATTGACTACGCTTGCTCTTCATGGTACTCTGCCTTGACAAAAAAACTGAAAGATAAACTGCAAATCACACAGAACAAAATGATAAGATTCATCCTGGACCTGGGCCCAAGAGAACATGTAGGCCAGGATGAATTACAACAATTAGATATGCTGAATATTGAAGACAGAGTAAAACAACTTAAGTTGAATCAAGTTTATAAAATTGCTCACAGTGTCCAGAATATCTTGCTGCCAATTTTGTCAAGGCTGGGAACCAAAGCA
The DNA here is from genome assembly GCA_009830355.1 of Cherax destructor. Lineage (NCBI taxonomy): Eukaryota > Metazoa > Arthropoda > Malacostraca > Decapoda > Parastacidae > Cherax > Cherax destructor. The sequence continues at coordinate 35,953 of WNWK01012435.1, read as the reverse complement.
GTCATAGAACTAGGGGGAGAGAGCACAACTTTGTAGTACCCACAGTCAGTGGCCAGGCTTCAAACACCTTTTATTGTACAGCAATAAAGGAATGGAACAGACTGCCTGCACATGTCAAAGCCAGTCATAGCATGAGCCAGTTCAAGAAGAGAACCAAAAGGTACTTAATGAATGTAGCGACAGAAAGGGAGGAGAATGATTTTTATTTTTTTTAGTTACCATACATGTACATGTAAATAATTCTTTTTACCTTATTCCTTTTAATTATAGTATAATAGCTAGTATCTACTACAGTGTATAATATTAAGGTATTAAATGGACCCCAATGGAAATAAGTCACTCTGTCTGACTTTTTGGGTTATCCTGGGTTCTCTACACATATGCTGCTATGTATGATAATATATGTAACTGTATTTGTGTATACCTGAATAAACTTACTTCCTCTCAGGTTGAATGGAGTGTAGCGTAGGTGACAGGAAAACTAGTCCCGGAGCTAAGGGGTGTCTTATGAGGAGAGGTTAAGATCTTGAACTCAACCCGATGACACTAGAGGATAGGAGAAATAGGGACCACATAATAACGACGCATAAAATACCGAGAAGAATTGACAAGGTGGACAGGGCTAGAATATTTCAGAGATGGGACGCAAGAACAAGGACACAACTGGAAGTTGAAAACTCGGATGAGCCATAGGGCTGTTAGGAAGTATTTATTTAGCCTTAGAGTTGTCAGGAAGTGGAACACTGAAGTAGTGGAGGCAGGATCCATACATAGCTTTAAGAAGAGGTATGATAAGGCTCTTGGAGCGGGGAGAGAGTGGCCTAGTAGCGACCAGCGAAGAGCGGGGCCAGGAGCTGTGACGACCCTTGCAACCACAAATAGGTGAGTACACGCACACACACACCCTTCACCCTCTTACGAAGGTCACTGAAGCACATTCCATGGAAAACCTCGTCCTAACATAGTAAGGTGACCTAGAAGAATGCGAGTCACATTCTGTAATTTGAGCAATTCACAACTAATCTACATACTGCAAAGGGGAAACTAAATGATGTTATTTAGGATTGACCCAGATTTTGACGTAGGGAAGCCTCAGATATTCCACACAAGTGCATTTTGAGGGAGCAGCAACAGATGAGAATATAAATAATTGCCTCGCAAGTATCACGTTCTTGAGATGCTTAATTAAAACAAGTTTTTCGCCTGGTTTTATTAAGTTATAACGTTGTATGATCCCCTGTGGGTTTAGCGATTAGTTTTCATAATAATAATAATAATGTAATTAGTTATCAGGACTTTATTGCCTGTTTTCGAGTTAGTAGTATTAATACCAACAGGAAGTTGTGTTCGAGATTCATGCTCGAACTAAGGGATGGATCGGCTTCGGGTTCTCTCTGGACGGCGGCATGAGGGGCAGCGACATCATGATGGCGTGGGTGAAGGACGGACGCCTCTTCCTACAAGACTGCTATGGTGTGGAGGAAGGGACACCAGTTTTGGACGATCACGCTGACTGGAGGCCACTCCACGCTAGAGAGAACGACACCCATACCGTACTGGTGGTGGCCAGGGATTTCAACACCTGCGACCCACAAGACTATGTCCTCACGGTCAGTCGACATGTGGAGTGTGTGTGTTTACTGAATCCGGTTAAACAGTAATTTATATCACTCTTTTCAAGATACGAGCAGTATCTTGAAAGGTCTAGACTAAATTTCTTAAGATTTAAAAACAAATATCTAGTAGAGATTTGAAGGCACCAGAATAAAACTGTAATTATCTAACCTGTTCCTTTAGTTCTTATTTTTATTCTTGATATTTTCTTTTGATGTTCAAAAGTAACCTTAATAAGAACCTTATTCGCGAATCGCGTCTGCATATGACAAACTTTTGGGAACCATTTTTTAATAAGAACAAATGGCTAGGAGGCTGTTTTTAGTTTTCAGATTTGTTTAAAAGATGTCCTAATTTTAAACACATAAATAACTTTAGCGACATTTTCTCCCCAGAATGACTCTATGCGTATGATATACGCTTGGGGAGAGGAGGACCCTCAAGGTAACGTTCCCACCTATCATGGCCGTCGACGAGGCAACAGGTGGGATCCCACTACTTGTAGAATTAGTCCATGTTTCCAAGACCTATACTAGTTGAAATCTGTCCTTGGCCAAGTTCTTAATTTAACCTCATTCAGCTGACACCTACTATGCGCCATGATAATTATTTTTTGCAACGCTAAACCTGGGTGAGGAAATTCAGCACTAAGAAGTAGTGGAGCCTCGACCCTCCGTCAGCCAAGCTTAATTAAAGCATGCACCATTTAATTACTCGCCTAGTTTCTCCTATACGCTATACATTTCTCCAGTATATCTTTTCATTATGTATACTTTATCTTGGATAAACTCTTGGCTTCACTATATCATCAGACATTCTTTAATACTGTTCACCTGCTCGTCCTTGGCAAGGTATCTGTATACCTGGAGAGCGTTTCGGGGATCAACGTCTTCGATGTATAAGATATGAACATCACTCGGTAAATATAAACTAATGCCATGGCATGCCAGTGGCTCTCCTTGCATTACAGTTTTATAATTGTTTTATAATTGTAACTACCAATAACATTGTACACTTGTAACATGCATTGAAATAAAAATTATTATTATATTATTATTATTAGTTTAGGGATTGAAGTATTTTCGATGCTAATGTACAGGTGAAATGCGGCCTTGATTCTCGTGCGGTTGCTAGGTCTTATAATATCTTTATTTCTACAAGTACAAGGTATACAGGCCTAGTTGACATCAATGACTTACTACTATATAGAAAGTCACTTGTTATGCTGAGCATTTCGGGCAAATTAGGTCAGTTTTGTCCCAGGATGCGACCTACACCAGTCGACTAACACCCAGGTACCCATTTTACACTGATGGGTGAACATGGACAGCAGGTGTCTTATGGAAACACGTCCCTAATGTTTTCCAGCCGTACCGGAGATTCGAACTCCGGACCTCAGTGTGTGAGCTGAGTGCGCTAGCGATCGAGCTATGGGACTGGTCTTTGTATTCTCCCATTGCCAGGATTTCAGTCTCAGGTACTACCTCATTTTGGTGCCTCAGATCAATCTCTGTTCTCGAGTTCTTGTTCTTCCTTTGACCTTCCGGTACTCCCCTTAATCTGCTGATAACATTTATGTCTATCATCCCCTAACCTAATTTACCATGGGCGATTCTCCTGCTGTCTTGCCTTTCCCAAGTGCTACAGCGTAGCTGTATTCTAATTAGAAGGCAGTTATTTGTTATAATTCATTCAGCTAATTTTGAAGTTTTATTTTGTTTGGAATATATTAAGAAGTTTTGCAGGCCCTAATTATTTCTTAATCTTTTTGGGAATTTAATAAGCCCTAGGGATTGTAACTAATGGATAACCCAGCTTTTTACCAGGTATGCGCTGGTGCTTCTGCCATTTCACCGTCAACTCCTGACGGAGGAGGCGCAAGTATGGAGAGTGGAGCAGAGTGTCACACTGCCCCACATGCAAGACACCTTCTACTGGTGCCACATTGAAAAGATTCCAATGTGGGAAACCAAACATCACTACATTGGGGTGAATATTCCAAGGACTAGATAGTATTCCCAAAGTGGTAACTAAGTAAGGGACAGATTTTTTTTCTTAGCCTAAAGTTTTTGTTTTGTTTAAAAACTAAGAACGGCCGATCCAATCAGCTTCATATTCTTAGTGTTGGTTTACTCCAATTAATAATAATAATATTTTTATTTCATTGCAAGTTTACATCGAGATTTTGTAATTACAATTATGAATTGCAGTGCAAAGAGAGCCACTATCATGCCATGGCATTATGGGCAGACTAAATCTAATGGCTTGTACACTACTTAATACTAGAGAAATTGATTTAGTTTGTTATAGTTAAACATTAGTTTATATTTATAGCAGATAATAAGTTTACTCAAAGTACAATCTGAGGATATTACATTGTGACAAGCTGAAAGTGTTTTGTAGGTTGGTTATATCAATAGTAAATATTAAAATTATATTAAGGGAAAATAACAGTGTTTTGTTGAAAGTAGTTTACAGTATGAGAATGCACGTACATGTACTTGAGTGTGAGAATGCATGTACATGTACTTGAGTATGAGAATGCATGTACATGTACTTGAGTGTGAGAATGCATGTACATGTACTTGAGTATGAGAATGCACGTACTTGAGTATGAGAATGCACGTACTTGAGTATGAGAATGCACGTACTTGAGTATGAGAATGCACGTACTTGAGTATGAGAATGCACGTACTTGAGTATGAGAATGCACGTACTTGAGTATGAGAATGCACGTACTTGAGTATGAGAATGCACGTACTTGAGTATGAGAATGCACGTACTTCAGTATGAGAATGCACGTACTTGAGTATGAGAATGCACGTACTTGAGTATGAGAATGCACGTACTTGAGTTGAGAATGCAGTACTTGAGTATGAGAATGCACGTACTTGAGTATGAGAATGCACGTACTTGAGTATGAGAATGCACGTACTTGAGTATGAGAATGCACGTACTTGAGTATGAGAATGCACGTACTTGAGTATGAGAATGCACGTACTTGAGTATGAGAATGCACGTACTTGAGTATGAGAATGCACGTACATGTACTTGAGTATGAGAATACACGTACATGTACTTGAGTATGAGAATACACGTACATGTACTTGAGTATGAGAATGCACGTACATGTACTTGAAAGGGTCACGCAACTATTTGCATGTGTTATTGCTCTGTGGTCAGTTTTATATAGACAATTCCAAGTTCAAGGAATGTGCGATAATTTATACTAATACTAAAGCTTATTCTGCTCAGCTTTAACACAGGTGTATCCTACTTGGAGGGGGGGGGGGGGGGATTTCAAACGCTTCATGCGGACGAGGCGTACTGCAGTGTGCCTCCTCTGGATGCCTTCACTCTGGACGCTTTCACTCTTGAATGATGGTGGATCTTAGGTGGTACCCTGTAAGTTTAGGCCGACTATATTTGCCATTTTAATTATGTAATTTAATGAACTTGGAATTGTTGGACTCCGAGCTAAAGGTTTATAAAGCCTTTTCTGATAGGCTTTAAATTTTCAGCAATGGTGGACTCTGCTTAAAGGAAGGTTCACATTGATTTTTGGGTTATGTATGTTTTAAATTGCCATTTTTATTAAACGAATTGATTTCCGTGTAGTAACTGAGGAATGCGTCATCTGATCGATTTCAAAGCCTAAGCTCTAGTGTAATAATATCTTTATTTACTACAAGTACATGTACAAGGTATACAGGCCTAGTTGACATCAATGGCATACTACTATATAGAAAGCCCCTTGTTATGCTGAGCATTTCGGGAAAATTAGGTCAGTTTTGTCCCAGGATGCGACCCACACCAGTCGACTAACACCCAGGTACCCATTTTACTGATGGGTGAACATAGACAACCGGTGTAAGGAAACACCCCCCAATGTTTCTACCCTCACTGGGAATCGAACCCGGACACTTGCCGTGTGAAGCGAGAGCTTTAGCTACCAGACCAAGGGGCCTGGTGGCTAAAATTTTGAATTTATCTTGGGCTGTGAAGGCGCCAATTTTATTGAAAATAATTTGAAAATTTAAATAATGATTTTTCTTCAAGTAAATGAATAAGGAGTACCTTAATTAAGGTGTCCTGTGGCCTGGTGGCAAAAGCTCTTGCTTCACACTGTGAGGGCCCGGGTTCGATTCCCAGCGAAGGTGTGGAAACATTGGGGTTGTTTCCTTACACCGGTTGTCTATGTTCACCCATCAGTAAAATGGGTACCTGGGTGTTAGTGGACTGGTGTGGGTCGCATCCTGGGACAAAACTGACCTAATTTGCCCGAAATGATCTGCATAACAAGGGTCTTTCTCTATAGTAGTATGTCATTGATGTCAGCTAGGCCTGTATACCTTGTACATGTACTTGTAGAAATAGATATATTATTATTATTATTATTATTATATTAAATGCCTACCTGATTTTTTTTTAGCTAAAAGTTTTCGTTTATTGCTAGAGAACGCCTCGTGTGATTGGCTTCATGTCTTCAGTGCTGGTAAAATAAAACTAGCAAAAAAGTTTATGCTGCTATTGGCATGCGCAGATCCTCATACTGCCTGACAGGAGAGAAAAAAAAGGAGACGTGATAACCATATACAAGATCATAAAAGGACATGAAAAATTAGATAAAGATAGCAAAGTGTCTGCAACAGACATAACCACTGTTGGACATTGAGGAAAGAGTGAGCTTAAGGAATACTAGGAAATTTTTCTTTGCAAACATTGGTAGACTAACGGAATGTATTAAAAGAGGAGAGTAAGTCCTACAACCATTGTAAATTTGAAAATATTCTGTGATGAAGAATATTAAAGACGAGAGAGAGACATACACACACCCCATAATCCAAACTTACAGCCCCCACCCCACACTATGCTGTAGAATCCCACAGCATACTGCCAGGTCCAACACCCCCACAGACCCCCCAGAACAGAGTTGGAGAGGAAACTGAAGGTATGGTACACCAACGCTGATGGAATAACGAATAATGTGAAGAGTGGCACGAAAAAATCAGAGGCATAACCAGACATAGTTCTCACAGAAACCAAGCTCACAGGAATGATAACAGATGTCATATTTCCAACGGGATATCAGATCCTGAGGAAAGACACAGGGAACAGAGGGGGTGGAGGAGTGGCACTGCTCATCAAAAACCGATGGGATTTTGATGAGATGGAGAGAGGAGACAGAGGAGAAGCAAGAGACTACATAATAGGAACACTTCAGTCTGGAGGCCCCAAGGTGGTAATTGCAGTGATGTATAACCCACCACAGAACAGCAGGAGGCAAAGTCAATAGTATGATGAGAGTAACAGACCGATGGTTGACACACTGGCTGTAGTGGCCAGAAGGGCTCATGCGAGCAGGGCAAAGCCGCTCTTTGTGGGTGACTTCAGTCATAAGGAAATTGACTGGGAGAATCTGGAGCCACATGGGGGCTCCAGAAACGTGGAGGGCTAAGATAATGGAGGTAGTACTGGAAAACCTCACGTACCAACACGTAAGGGACACTACCAAAGAGAGAGGAGAGGATGAACCAGCAAGACTGAACCTAGTATTCACCTTGAGCAGTGCAGATATTGAGGACATCACATATGAAAAACCCCTCAGGGCCAGTGACCACGTGGTTCTGAGCTTTGAATACATAGAAGTGGAGAGGGAAGCAGGAAAGGCAGGACGAATGAAGCCAAACTACAAGAAAGGGAACTAAACAGGCATGAAGAATTTCCTGAACGGAGTTCAGTGGGACAGAGAACTGGCAGAGATGTCGATAAATGAGATGATGGAATATGTGACAACAATATGCAAGGAAGCTGAGGAGAGGTTTGTACCCAAGGGTAACAGAAATAACGAGAAAGCCAGGATGAGCCCTTAGTTCACCCAAAGTAGAGAGGCAAAAACCAAGTGTGCAAGAGAATGGAAAAAGTATAGAAGGCAAAGGACCCAGGAGAATAAGGAGAGAAGTCGTAGAGCCAGAAATGAATATGTACATAGCAGCGAAAGCCAAATCTGACTCGAAGCTGTTGTACAGGCACATCAGGAGGAAAACAGTAAAGGACCAGGTAATCAGATTAAGGAAGGAAGGAGGGGTGATCACAAGAAATGACCATGAAGTATGTGAGGAACTCAAAATGAGATTCAAAGAAGTGTTCACTGAGGAGACAGTAGGGACTCCAGAAAGACAGAGAGGTTGGGTACACCATCAGGTGTTGGACACAATACACACAACTGAGGAAGAAGTGAAGAGGCTGCTAAGCGAGATTGATACCTCAAAGGCGATGGGGCCGGATAACATCTCTCCATGGGTGCTGAGAGAGTAAACAGAGGCGCTATGTGTACCACTAACAATCTTCAAAACATCTATGGAAACAGGGTGTCTACCTGAGGTATTGAAGACAGCAAATGTAGTTCCAATTTTTAAAAAAGGAGACAGACACGAAGCATTAAACTACAGACCAGTGTCACTGACATGTATAATATGAAAAGTCATGGAGAAGATTATCAGGAGAAGAGTGGTGGAGCACCTAGAAACGAATGAGCTTATTAACGACAACCAGCATTGTTTCAGGGACGGGAAATCCTGTGTCACAAACCTACTGGAGTTTGACAGGGTAACATCAGTAGGACAAGAGAGAGAGAGGGGTGGGTAGATCGCATTTTCTTGGACTGTAAGCAGGCGTTTGACACAGTCCCACACAAGAGATTAGTACAAAAGATGGAGGACCAGGCAGGGATAACAGGGAAGACACTGCAATGGATCAGGGAATACCTGTTGGGAAGACAACAGCGAGTCATGGCATGTGACGATATGTCAGAGTGGGTGCCTGTGACGAGTGGGGTTCCACAGGGGTCAGTCCTAGGACTTGTGCTTTTTCTGATATATATGAATGATATGACGAAAGGGATAGACTCAGAAGTGTCCCTGTTTGCAGATGATGTGAAGTTGATGAGAAGAATTTAATTGGACGAAGACCAGAAAGAACTACAGAGGGATTTGGACAGGCTGCAAGCCTGGTCCAGCAACTGGCTCCTGGATTTCAACCCCAATAAGTGCAAAGTCATGAAAATTGGGGACGGGCAAAGAAGACTGCAGATGGAGTACATTATAGGGGGCCAGGGACTAAAAACCTCACTCAAGGAAAAGAATCTTGGGGTGAGTATAACACTGGGCACATCTCCTGACGCGCACATCAACCAAATAACTGCTGCAACATACGGGCGTCTAGCAAACCTAAGAATATCGTTCCGACATCTCAATAAGGAATCATTCAGGACCCTGTACACCGTGTACGTTAGGCCTATATTGGAGTATACAGCACCAATTTGGAACCCACCGCTAGCCAAGCATGTAAAGAAATTAGAGAAAGTGCAAAGGTTTGCAACAAGTCTAGTCCCGGAGCTAAGGGAAATGTCCTATGAGGAGAGGTCAAAGGAAATTTACCTGATGACACTGGAGAACAGGAGAGATAGAGGGGATATGATAACGACATATAAAATACTGAGATGGGATGGGACACAGCAACAAAGGGTCACTGTTGGAAGTTGAAGACTCAGATGAATTACAGGGATGTTAGGAAGTATTTCTTCAGTCACAGAGTTGTCAGGAAGTTTAATAGTCTGGGAAGTGATGTATTGGAGGCAGGATCCATACATAGCTTTAAGAAGAGGTATGATAAAGCTCATGGAGCAGGAAGTGACCTAGTAGCGACCAGTGAAGAGGCGGGGCCAGGAGCTGTGAATCGACCCCTGCAACCACAACTAAGTGAGTGCACATACACATTAGTGATGTATCGGATATCCGCATCTGCGGAACATCCGCACAATTTCTTACATCCACATCCGCATTTTACTGTAAATATATATCCGCATATGTATCCGCATCCGAAATCCGCGGAACATCCACACAATTTCTTGCATCCGCATCCGCAAAATAAGTAAGACATCCGCATACACATCCGCGGATATCTAAATTTTCACATCCCATACATCTCTAATACACACACACACTTCTGTGTGTGTCTTCTGACACGAGAGAGAGGGGTGGGTTGATTGCATTTTCTTGGACTGCAAGAAGGCCTTCGACACAGTTCCTCACAAGAGGTTAGTGCAAAAGCTAGAGGATCAGGCACGTAAAACAGGAAGGGTACTGCAATGGATCAGAGAATACCTGACAAGGAGGCAACAAGTCATGGTACGGGATGAGGTATCACAGTGGGCGCCTGTGACGAGCGGGGTTCCACAGGGGTCAGTCCTAGGACCAGTGCTATTTTTGGTATATGTGAATGACATGATGATCAGAAGTGTCCCTGTTCGCAGACGATGTGAAGTTAATGAGGAGAAATAAATCAGATGAGGATCAGGCAAGACTACATTGAGACCTGGACAGGCTGGACGCGTGGTCCAGCAACTGGCTCCTTTAATTTAACCCCACCAAATGCAAAGTCATGAAGATCGGGGAAGGGCAGAGAAGACCGCAAACCTCACTCAAGGAGAAAGATCTTGGGGTGAGTATAATACCGAGCACGTCTCCGGAAGTACACATCAACCAGATAACTGTTGCAGCATGTGGGCGCTTGGCATACCTGAGAATAGCGTTCCGATACCTCAGGAAGGAATCGTTCAAGACTCTGTACACCGTGTACGTCAGGCCCAAATTGGAGTATGCAGCACCAGTTTTAGCCCACACCTCGTCAAGCATGCCAAGAAATTAGAGAAAGTGCAAAGGTTTGCAACAAGGCTAGTTCCCGAGCTAAGGGGAATGTCCTACGAAGAATGGTTAAGGGAAATCTGCCTGACGACACTGGAGGATAGGAGGGTTAGGTGAGACATGATAACGACATGCAAAATACTGCACATACACACATGCAGTAAGATCACAGTAAACAGGTGATATCACAATATGCAGAACAACCGCTTTGAAAAAAATAGTGAACTTCCAAGCACTTTCGTGATTTCTCACATTATCAAGGAACTGTAAAAATAAAAGATCAGCAGAAGGCATGTGAGGGCGAGATTACACCTCGTGGTCAACATCCAACACTTCACCTGTCCATTTATGATGATGCGGGTGAGATGGTCAAGGCATTAGTGTGGCCTGACCAGCCAGGCTGTGGTTGGACTCGCAGTGCCAGCAGTAACAGCCTGGCTGATCAGGCTCTGGTCCAAATGAGCCTGTACAGACCGGCCGCGGGGCGCTTGACCCTGGAATTCTCTCCAGGTAAACTCCAGGTAATACCTGAGAGAGTTCCAGGGTCAACGCCCCTGCGGCCCGGTCTGTGACCAGGCATCATACTGGATCAGAGCCTGATCAACCAGGCTGTTACTGCTGGCCCCACGCAGTCCAACGTACGAACCACAGCCTGGCTGGTCAGGTACCGACTTTAGGTGCCTGTCCAGTGCCTGCTTGAAGACAGCCAGGGGTTTGTTGGGAATCCCCCTGATGTATGCTGGGAGGCAGTTGAACAGTCTTGGGCCTCTGACACTTATTGTGTTGTCTCTCAGCGTGCTAGTGGCACCCCTGCTCTTCATTGGGGGGGATGTTACATCGCCTGCCGAGTCTTTTGCTTTCATAGGGAGTGACTCTCGTGTGCAAGTTTGGTACTAATCCCTCGAGAATTTTCCACGTGTATATAATAATGTATCTCTCCCGCCTGCGTTCTAGAGAGTACAGGTTTAGAAACTTCAAGCGTTCCCAGTAATTGAGGTGGTTTATCACAGTTATGCGTGCCGTGAAGGTTCTCTGCACATTTTCAAGGTCAGCAATTTCACCTGTCAAATATAGTTTAATAAGCTTATATTCTACCCAAGTTTTATGATTTTAACTTGTTGAACATACCTGGAGAAGATTTCGGGGGTCATCGCCCCCACGGCCCGGTCTGTGACCAGGTCTTCCCAAATTTTATTAATTATAAATGAATCTAATTTGTATAATTTGTAAAGGTAGAAAGTTGAAAGTGAATATAAATAGAGTAAGGTGATGCGAGTATCAAACGATTTAGAAAAACAAAAATTGGAGGGAGGGAGTGTGGAAGAAGTGAATATTTTCAGATATTTGGGAGTTGACTTGTTAGTGGATGGGTTTATGAAGGATAAGGTTAATAATAGAATTGATGAAGGAAAAAAGTGAGTGGTGCGTTGAGATATCTGTGGAGACAAAGAACGTTATCCATGGAGGCAAAGAAGGGAATGTACAAAAGTATAGTGGTACCAACACACTTATATGGGTGTGAAGCATGGGTTGTAAATGCTGCAGCGAGGAGGCGGCTGGAGGCAGTGGAGATGTCGTGTCTAAGGGCAATGTGTGGTGTAAATATTATGCAGAGAATTCGGAGTGTGGAAATTAAGAGGAGGTGTGGAGTTACTAAAAATATTAGTCAGAGGGCTGAAGAGGGGCTCTTGAAGTGGTTTGGTCATTTAGAGAGAATGGAACAAAGTAGAATGACTTGGAGAGCAAATAAATCTGTTGGGGAAGGAAGGCGGGGTAGGGGTCGTCCACGAAAAGGTTGGAGGGGGACGCGGTAAAGGAGGTTTTGTGGGCGAGGGGCTTGGACTTCCAGAAGGGTGAGTGAGCATGTTAGATAGGAGTGAATGGAGATGAATGGCTTTTGGGACCTGACGAGCTGTTGGAGTGTGAGCAAGGTAATATTTAGTGAAGGGATTCAGGGAAACCAGTTAGCCTGACTTGAATCCTGGAAATGGGAAGTACAATGCCTGTACTTTAAAGGAGAGGTTTAGGTTATTGACAGTTTGAAGGGACGTCTAAACTATCATATCTTAGCGTCTGCAAAGCCAGTGATTATGTGTGAGTGATGCTGAAAGTGTTGAATAATGAAAGTTTTTTCTTTTTGGGTTTTTTTCTTTTTGGGTCACCCTGCCTCGGTGGGAGACGGCCAACTTGTTAAAAAAAATTAATTTCAAAACTAATTTTTATGATGCTTGATTCTATTATATTTCTCTCAACATGGACCTGCTTGATACAACTTTCTCGGTCTTTTGAAAATCAATTGGATGGTTAAAATCTCCCACATGAATAAACAGAGCATTAGACTTGTCCACTTCTAATGCTACATGTTGTAATCTTAGTTCAAGGCCATAATTAACTTTAATCACATTTTTTACAAGGAATCTTGTAGACACAGCCGTCAACATATTTTGGGGAATTTTTAATCAAAAGTTTTTTTTTATACTGTATCAAGATTTTTAAATACAGCTTTGATTTTAAAATTCTTAAATTGAGAAGGTGTATCAAGAGTTTTCATGGTAAGCGAAAACCAACATATTCTTAATTGAATAACATTGTCCTTTTTTGAAATGTAAAAAGTATTTTTTTCAATTTTAAAAGATTTATCAATTAAGTGTTTTGAATATTTTAGATCATTAGCAAACAAACAAACAAATTTTATTTCATTGCAGATTACATGGGTATCGGAAGTTACAATGTAAATTGATTGCAAGGAGAGCCACTGACATGCCATGGCATTAGGGGCAGCTTATTCTAGTCCTTAAAAACTATGTATTTAATATTAGAGAAATTTATTGAGTTTATTCAAGTTAAAAATTATTTTCAAAATTACAATATGATGAAATTTTACTGTTTAAATTATTATATAATGATATTAGATCTTAGATTGTTACAGGTGTTAAGATTCTTGAATGATAATATGGAATTGAGATTATCTTAAGGAAAATAACATTGAGCATTTTTGACATTAACTTATAATATGAGTAGGGGGTAACATAATAGTAACATATTATTAAAAATTGAGATTATCGTATAGGAAAGTAACAATGAGCATTTTTCAAAGTAGTTTATAGTATGATCATTTAGGTTTGGGTGAGTAG
>WNWK01012435.1:0-17500 GCA_009830355.1 Cherax destructor | reverse complement strand
GAAAGTAGTGTCCTCTTACTATATCTGTCAGCACTGCTGTCATTTCAGTACAGCAACAGGAGCTGACGTCTTGTCATTGCAGGGAGAACTGTTGCCAGAGAAAGTTGGCTATCCAATGGGAGACCAGCACGGGGGTGCCACCTACATCATGTTTCAGACCCACTACGATAATACCAGACTAGAACGTGATGTCACCGTGGAGTGGGCCATGAACATCTACTACACTGACAAGCTCAGGTCAGTTAAGGCCTCGGGTCAAGGCATCAGGTTAGATCAATCAAGGCTTTAGACCAGGTCATCTAAGATCACATCTTAGTGTCATAGTTTGACATATTGTCTAGGGAAATTAGGAAAAAAAAAAGTTGAACTAATTCGTAAAGCAATGTGGTATTGTTGGGAATGTGGTAGGATTCTTGTGAATGTGGTAGGATTATTGGGAATGTGTGGTAGGATTTTATTGGAAATGTGGTACGATTATTGGGAATGTGTGGTAGGGTTATTTTGAATGTAGAATGATTATTGGGAATGTTAGGATTGTTGAGAATGATAGTTGATAGGTTTATTGGGAATGCTAAGCATTCTGACTGATTAGAGGTGAGCTTTCATTACATCTTGATAAAACTGGAGGCTGTTCAGTGTTTCATGTTACAATACAATTTTCATTTCTTGTATATCATGTGCAAAAAAATACCTCTTAAGAGTAATTGTGACAATTTCTCGCCATCTTACTGGGCAGGGAGATCGATGCCAGTAACATGGGTCTAGGGCATGCCTTGCTCTTCTCGTTGACAGTGCCACCCAAGACGCCAAACTGGCTTGTGTCTGGGCACTGCTCTGCTGCCTGTACTGCCGCAGGCTTACCTGAAGATGGCATCAATGTTTTCACAGTCTTTCTTCACGGACACTACCTAGGTCAGTTTATAGATGAGTATTCATTTATTTGAAATGCTAAACAAGTGTGTGTTCATTCAGTGCAAGTAGTGGAGACTCGATCCTCAGTTTGCTTATAGAAAGTTTAATAGCATTATTATGTACCACATACCCATCCTGTGGAGGGTAGTCAAAAGATTACAGAGGCATATCTGACATAGACAGAGATGTAATCACAGCACCATATCCTTTGTTGACGATACCAGAATTTGCACGACAGTGTCATCCATTGAGGACTGCAAATCTCCAAGTGGACATTAACCAAGTATGTATTCAAATGGGCCTCAGAAAACAATATAAAGTTCAACAAAGACAAATTTCAATTACTCTGCTGTGAAAAACTCTTGGAAATAAAAATTGGATCAGACTATAAAGAAAATTCCAACCACACAATAGAGCGAGAAACTAATATGAAGGACCTGTGAGTGACAATGTCAGAGAATCTCACTTTCAAAGATCACAACAATGTCTCTACCACATCTGCTAGAAAAATGATAGGATGGATAATGAGAACCTTCAAAACTAGTGGTGGTCTGGTGGCTAGAGCTCTCGCTTCACACACGGAGGGCCCGGGTTCGATTCCCGGCGGGTGGAAACATTTCGACGTGTTTCCTTACAACTGTTGTCATGTTCACCTAGCAGCAAATAGGTACCTGGGGTGTTAGTCGACTGGTGTGGGTCGCATCCTGTGGGACAAGATTAAGGACCCCAATGGAAATAAGACAGACAGTCCTCGATGACGCACTGACTTTCTTGGGTTATCCTGGGTGGCTAACCCTCCGGGGTTAAAAATTCGAAGAAATCTTATCTTATCTTCAAATTGCTTGTTCTCTCTAGGCTGGAGTATTTCTGTACACTAAACTCCCCTTTCAAGGCAGTCGAAATGCAAACCTGGAGAATATACAGAGAACTTTCACTGCACATATAAATACAATAAAGCACCTAAATTACTGGAACAGTTGAAGTCCCTTGATCTGTACTCCTTGGAATGCAGGTGAGAAAGATACATGATAATGTACACTTTGAAAATTCTAGAGGGATCAGTACCAAATTTGCACACAAAAATCACTCCCTATGAAAGCAAAAGGCTCAGCAGGCGATGCAACATCCCCCCCATTGAAAAGCTGGGGGCGCCATAGTACGTTAAGAGACAACACAGTAAGTGTCAGGAGCTCAAGACTGTTCAACTACCTCCCAGCATACATAATTGGGATTACCAATAGATCCCTGGCTGTCTTTAAGAGGGAGCTGGACAGGCACCTAATGTCAGTACCTGACCAGCCAGGCTGTGGCTCATGTGTCAGTTGTTTGTGTGCAGCCAGCAGTAACAGCCTGGTTGATCAGGTCCTGATCCACCACAAGGCCTGGTTATGGACAAGGCTGTGGGGCATTGACCCCTGAAACACCCTCCAGGTATACTTCAGGCACATAATAGGTCCAGAGACTCTGTTCTAAAGGTTCTAATAGTAAGCAAGTTCCAGTGGTAATGAACTATTTACAAATTAATGATCTGGTAACAATTGTAGAGTTGTTTATATACATGTATTCAGTCATCAAAACATTACACTTTAGCTTTTGTAGTTACGAGTTACTTGTGATACTTTTGTTCTTGCTGTTTAACTGCCATACCTGGAGAGGGTTTTGGGGATCAACGCCCCCATGGCTCAGTCTGCGACCAGGCCTCATGGTGGACCAGGGCCTGATCAACCAGGCTGTTACTGTTGGCCACACGTAAACCAATGTACGAACCACAGCCCGGCTGGTCAGATACTGACTTTAGGTGCCTGTCCAGTGTCTTCTTAAAGACAGCCAGGGGTCTATTGGTAATATCCCTTATGTATGCTGGGAGGTAGTTGAACAATCTTGGGCCCCTGACACTTATTGTGTTGTCTTAGCGTACTTATGGCTTCCCTGCTTTTCATTGGGGGATGTTGCATCACCTGCCGAGCCTTTTGCTTTCGTAGGGAGTGATTTTTGTCTGCAAATTTGGTACTGATCCCTCTAGAATTTTCCAAGTGTATATCATTATACATGTATATCTCTCTCGCCTGCATCCCAGGAAATACCACTCCCAGTAATGTAGGTGTTTTATCGTACTATGTGTGCCGTGAAGGTTCTCTGTACATTCTCTAGGTCAGCAATTTCACCTGCCTTGAAAGGTGCTGTTAGTGTACAGCAATATTCCAGCCTAAAAAGAATAAGTGATTTGAAGAGAATCATGATGGGCTTGGCATCCATAGTTTTGAAGGTTCTCATTACCTATCTTATCATTTTTCTAGCAGATGTGATAGATACATTGTCATGATCTTTGAAAGTGAGATCCTCTTGACATTTTCACTCCCAGGTCCTTCACATTAGTTGTGTGGTTGGAATTTGTTTTATACTCCGATATAGTTTTAATTTCCTCAAGTTTTCCATATCAGAGTATATGTAATTGAAATTTCTCTTCATCGAACTTCATATTGTTTCTGCGCCCCATTTAAAGATTTGGTTGATATCTGCTAAGTCTTGCTATGTCTTCGATGAATAATTTTGACAACTGAAAATAATGTCATCCGTAACAGTCCTGACCACTGTTTCAGCTCGGGCCATCAGACTGCGTCATTTCAGGGATAATGTGGAGCTGCCACCACTGGCCGTGGACTCCCACTACGCTGCTGACTTCCAGCAGTCTCGCAGACTGACGAAGGAGGTGAAGATCCTGCCAGGGGACCACTTAACTGTAGGTAAGTTCCTCAGGCCTTTCATTTCATGGAAAAGTGCTAAACCTATAGGGGAGGCATCGGGGCTCAATCCAGTGAAGGGGAGGATAAGTTAAGTTTCTTCGATCAAGAGCTCCTCACTAGCATCTAGGCACTTTCCTTGAGGGGTCAGGCCTTCCAGGGAAGGTTCATGATGACAGTGAGGGGCTCTTGAAACAAGGAATTTAACTTTCCCTTCCCTTCCTTAGATCAAACCAGATTGCCTCCCATTCCCCTAGCAAGGACCCAGGTAACCAGTGGCACAACTGAATAATTCTACATAGCTTTTGCAAACACTGAAGGAAATGGGTAGAGACATTATTAGTTATGTTAGTTTATTATTAAAGTTTATGTACTCATTCTTTTAAGTTTAGCAAGTTTGACAGGTGAGTAGATCTGGGGCATGGATGTTGTCAGTCAAGGGCAAGAGGGGGCATTTGACCCCTCTTGTATTTCACAAGAAAACACTAGGGGTCATATGGCAGTATACCTGGAGAGAGTTCCAGGGGTCAACGCCCCTGCGGTCAGAGCCCCTCACTGTCATCATGAACCTTCCCTTAGGGAACCACCAAAACTCAACTGAGCACATGGCTTGCCAACTATGTGCTCTCTCTTGTCAACCATATAGACTAACTTTCATCTGATTTTTTTTTTTAAGGTAAATTGCCCTGTCCAACAACAGTATATTTTGCCCCTAGAAAATTTTTCTGATGCCCATGGTCTGAGGAACATCTATCTTCCTGTACTTCATTATATATTATGAAGCACTAAATCATGTGGATTATTATTATATTCATGGGAAAGTTAAACTGTATGGGTCAAACAACAGTTGGAGAATGAGAGATCAGACTTGATCCAAGGAAAGGAAGGATAGGTCCAATTCCTTGCATCAGGAGCCCCTCATCAGCATCAGTACCCTCCCTCCTGTCTTCCTTGAAGGGCAAACCGTGGGAATCATTCGGTGCAAGGCATAATGGAGGCTTGATTTTCTGTATGCTTGTGTGCAAGAGACATGCGACCTAACTGGACTTCACTTTCCTATAGAATGTGACTACGACAGCAGTGGGCAAAACAGCGGGACCTTCACGGGGTGGAAAGCCAGAGACGAGATGTGTCAAGCCTTCATCTATTACTACCCTCGTGTCAACATGTCTCTATGTCGCTCTTCCCCCCACCCAGGCCTCCTCCAGGACACCTTTGGCATTGGCAACTTCTCAAAGTAGGTGCCTCTGGGCATGACCAAATTAGAGGCTGATTTATTTTTTAAGGGCTTACACTAAACTAGAATTCCAGATAATAATACAAATATAAATTCACAGTTTTTAAGCTCTTCAAATATATTTTTATTTTGAGATATTGTACTTCAAAAAGACCCTGTCTGTAGTGGTCTTGTAGTTTGATAATACATTACCCATGTTTTCAACAATTATGCATACCCACAATGTGTGGTACCCTATTTTACTAGTTACATGGCGGGAACAGCTATAGTGTGTGGCTACCATATTTCGTATGAATTATGGTACATAGTAGTAGCAAAATAGCTAGTCGTTTCTGACATATTACATCACACAGGATGGGTTTCTTATAAGAGGTAGTGAAATCTGCCTGCCTGAGCTGGGAAACTTCAGTAGGGCACAGTATCCTAGGTGCTTAAGCAGCACAAATGAATTACTACTTGACTACATATGCTCCAGTCTACTACTAAAATCCATTGACAGGGACCTGAAACTGGACACCTTCGAGTTTAACCCTGAGGTTGGTGTTGGGCACAAGTACCAGGAGGTGATGAATGCGCTGCCATGGGAGACACTGAATAAGAAGAGTCTCAATAAGAAAGTGCTGGAGGGTGACCAAGTCATTAAGTGTCAGTATAACTATGGCATTAATATGAAGGTTAGTTACACACAGAATTTGTACAAATGCAGATGTAAGAAAATTAAAAAAACAAAGTTATGACAGTTCTAAACAAAATGTTAAGTTATGGAAATTTAAAAAATCTGTAGTTATGAAAAGTCTTAATAAAATAAAAGAAACAGAGCAGAATGCTGGAATTTGTAGTACAGTGGACCCCCGAGTTACGAGCACCTTGGAAATCGTACAATTATGTAAGTGTAATATTGTAAGTGCTTTTGTAAGTGTATTTTGGGGGTCTGAAATGGACTAACCTACTTGACATTATTCCTTAAGGGAAGAAATTCGTTCGGTAATGGCACTTGAACAGCCTTCTGGAATGAATTATGCTCGTAACTCGGGGGTCCACTGTATATTTATTATTAATGAAAAAAAAGAAAAAGAAAAAAAGATGAATAAAAAAAAGCATCAAACTATAGTGTACAGTGTGGATTAGTACAAATGGAGTGTATGTACTGATGTTTTATCTCTTGATTCAAGGGGTGGGAGCTACCCTTTCCTTGGGTTAAACCTGATTAGCTCCCATTTCTTAGGTGCTATATGACCCTTATTAGTTTAGCTCTTTCCTGTGCAAATAATAATTGTCATGGAGCACAGAGAGAGTGAGAGCATGTGTGCTCACCTATGTGGTTGCAGGGGGTCGAGTCACAGCTCCTGTGTGTGTGTTTGATGGGATCTAGAATTGGCTTCTGGAATATTTGAATTTATGAAAGAGTTGAGCTTCACTTAAAGATGTAAGATTTGAAAAAAATTCTAAGGATGTTAAAATATACATTATATTTGACCAAACTCTTACTTATAGATAGAACAAGACAAAAATGTAGTAGATTTTATGTATAATGCCCCTAGAAGAATTAATGTATTCTCTTAAACCAGAATTGATATATAGGGTACATCCTCCTTTGCAGAACCAATGTTTACCTTTAGTATTACTGTATTATTATTACACATACAGTGGACCCTCGGTTTTCGTTTACCTCCAAACTCGAACAATTATGTAAGTATATTTTCGTAAGTGCTTTTGTAAGTGTATTTTTGGGGGTGTGAAATGACTAATCTAATTTACATTTGTCCTTATGGGACAACGCCTCTGTGGCCAGGTCCATGACCAGTCCTCGCAGTGTATTAGGAATTTATGAATAGTATGTCACTAGTAGAAGTGATATACAGTGGACCCTCGGTTTTTGCCGAAAATTCTTTCCAGAATGCTGCTCAAGTGCCATTACCGAACAAATTTACTTCCTTAAGAAATAATGTCACGTAGGTTAGTCTATTTCAGACCCCCAAAAATACACTTGCAAAAGCACTTACGAAAATACACTTACATAAAAGGGCGAGTTTGGAGATGACTGAAAACCGAGGGACCACTGTATATCCCAAAGTTGAATTTATATATATTTCCCTAGTAGAACTGAAGTTTACTCCTAGTAGAGTTAATGTTCTGCATACTCCATAGAATTAATGAATATTCCCTTAGTAATGATAACTCTCTCTGCTCTCAGCTGGACACGAACATCACCAAGTATCCACAGGCAAAGCCTTTTGTGGCTCCTGCAGACCAAGCATGTGCTTCTGGCACCTTGTATAGTGTCGTGTCTGCCCATGGCACTGTCTCTTACGTGTCTACCAATATGCTGCTCGTCCTGCTGTTGCCGCTACTATCAGTGAAGCTTCTCAACCTGCATATGTAATTGACAGGCCATTTGAACAACACTAGCACAAACACACTGTATGTAATTAATATTTAGAGGGCTGAGGACTGTGGAGGTGGTTTGGGCATGTAGAAAGGATGGAGAGGCATATATAAATCTGGGGTGGAAGGTAGGAGTTAGGGGTCATCCCAGGAATAGTTGGAGGGAAAGGAAGGCTGGGTGTTATGTGCTTGAGCATCCAGCAAGCTTGTGTGAGCAGTGGATATGAGAGAATGTAGAAAAGTGTTTTTTAATGGACATGATGCTGGAGTGTGAGCAAGGTAACTTATGAAGGGATTCAGAGAAACCAGGATGGACTTGAGTCCTATATCTATATAGTAAATTAAAAAGATAGTGGACCCCCGAGTTTCGGTCACCTCAAAACTCGAACAATTATGTAAGTGTATTATTGTAAGTGCTTTTGTAAGTGTATTTTTGGGGGTCTGAAATGGACTAACCTACTTTTCATTATTCCTTAACCCTTTGACTGTTTCGGTCGTATATATACGTCTTACAAGCCAGTGTTTCGGACGTATATATACTCACAAATTCTAGCGGCCTCAAATCAAACGGGAGAAAGCTGGTAGGCCTACATATGAGAGAATGGGTCTGTGTGGTCAGTGTGCGCAGTATAAAAAAAATCCTGCAGCACGCAGTGCATAATGAGAAAAAAAAAACTCCAACCATGTTTTTGGAATAAAACGTCGACTTTGAGGTGCATTTTCGTATAGTATTTATGGTTGTATTCTCTTTTTCGTGGTCTCATTGGATAGAATGGAAAACATATTACAGGAATAGAGATGATTTTGATTAGTTTCATGATGAAAACTATCTTGAAATTGAGCTCAAAGTAGCGGAAATGTTCGATTTTTGCCAATGTTCAAGAGTAAACAAATCATGCCACGCGTCCAATACACATCAACTGGTGAATCTAATATTGTTTCACAAGTGCACAGATATTATTTATACCGTTTTTACAATAATGCTATAGTCTGCATAACAATAAATTTTCTATTTTTTGTGTGAATAAAAAAATCAAAATAGAAAGCAAGAGTAATATAAGAGGGGCCTAAAGACGTGACTAATGAACAGATAACATCTTATTTTAGTGCCAGGAATGTCTGCATTGTTTATTCTAGACCCTGTTTTGAAATTGACATCTTTTTTATTTTGCATGAAATTGGCGAAATTGTCAAATTCTGACCACTTTATTGGGTAGTTGAAATTGGTAAATTGGTGGTTTCTTGTACTCAATCGATAGAACAAATGGAGTTCTAAAGAAATAACTGAGTTTGGTAGACTGTAACAATGGAATTGGCCGAAAATAGGGCTCAAAGTCGGCGAAATCGCTGATGCGTATATGTCGCTGACATCACTAACTTTGCGAGAGCGTAATTTCGTAAGTTTTCATTCAAATTTCATACTTTTGGTGTCATTACAATTGGGAAAAGATTCTCTATCATTTCATAAGAGAAAATAATTTTTTTTTTTCCAAAATTTTGCGACATAGAATGAGTTTCAGAATGGGGCCTCCGACAGTCAAAGGGTTAAGGGAGCAAATTCGTTCGGTAATGGCACTTGAGCAGCCTTCTGGAACGAATTATGACCGAAACTCGGGGGTCCACTGTACTTCTTTCTTTATATATACGTATTTTGATACACACCTCTTGGTATATATATATATATGCATCGAGATAGACCACTTGGGGTATATACAGATGTATGTATATACACATATGGACAGAACTTGCATATACAATACGACATGCCTTTAGGTATATAGAGGGTGAAATGAACACTTTAAGTGTCTGTTCATTTAAATGCTGATGTGTGTATACAGTGTGATTGACCTCTGTGTATACACTGAGATACAGACATGTCTGTGTGTGTGTGTGTGTGTGTAGAGGTCGGCCATCACTAATCCGGCAATCAGTTATCTGGTTCCATCAGTAATCTGGCACTAATTTCGGCTAGCATAATTTCAAATTTCATCATTATACCGACTCAAATTTCATCATTATACCGACTCAAATTTCATCATTATACCGACTCAAATTTCATCATTATACCGACTCAAATTTCATCATTATACCGACTCAAATTTCATCATTATACCGACTCAAATTTCATCATTATACCGACTCAAATTTCATCATTATACCGACTCAAATTTCATCATTATACCGACTCAAATTTCATCATTATACCGACTCAAATTTCATCATTATACCGACTCAAATTTCATCATTATACCGACTCAAATTTCATCATTATACCGACTCAAATTTCATCATTATACCGACTCAAATTTCATCATTATACCGACTCAAATTTCATCATTATACCGACTCAGAAATTGTGCAGATGGATGTAAATCCACAGCAGCAAGCCAGTGAAGGAGAAAGCAGTGATGAAGATGTAGCAGAAAGAGTCTCTATTAATAGGTTAATTAAGTGTATTCTAACCTAACCACTCTGTAATCCGGCACACTACAGGTCCCAATGATGCCGGATTAGTGATGGCCGACCTGTATAATGAGACATATATTTAATTGTATAGAGGGCGAGATGCACACCTCTGGGTGTCTGTACATTAACAGATCTGTGTACAACTGTACATACAATGAGATACAGATCACTTGGTTTATGGACAGTACTTTAAAAGATACACATCACTGTATATATACAGTGGACCCCCGAGTTACGAGCACCTCGGAAATCGTACAATTATGTATGTGTAATATTGTAAGTGCTTTTGTAAGTGTATTTTTGGGGGTCTGAAATGGACTAACCTACTTTACATTATTCCTTAAGGGAGCAAATTCGTTCGGTAATGGCACTTGAACAGCCTTCTGGAACGAATTATGCTCGTAACTCGGGGGTCCACTGTACACTAAAACTATACCTCTTAGTGAATATGCACATCTCTGGATGTGCATATTCTAGATACAGTGGACCCCTGGAAATCGGCCATAATTTGTTCCAGAATGTTGTTTGAGTGGCATTACCGAACGAATTTATTCCCATAAGGACATATTTAAATTAGATTAGTCGTTTCAGACCCCCAAAAATACACTTACATAATTGTTCGAGTTGGGAGGTGGCCGATTTCCGGGGGTCCACTGTATATAAAAAAAAACTTACATTTTTTTAACAAACTGGCCATGTCCTACCAAGGCAGGGTGACCTAAAAAGAAAAATGAAAGTTTTACTTTTTTTAAATTTAGTAATTTATACAGGAGAAGTTACTAACCCCTTGTCTTGATGTACATATTGCTAATTTAAATTATGGAAGTATTTGCTGATTTTAAGCTGTACTTTAATAATGTAGATTTAATTAATCCAAAAAGTTCTTGGCTTTAACTACAAATGATGAATTACAGTGTAATTATAAATAGTGAATAAATTGTACCAGAATTCTTGACTGAACAATGTAGCAGAGCAAAAGGGGGTAATACGTATATATTAAATTATATACAGTGGTCCCTCGACTAACGAACTTAATCCGTTCCAGGAGCTAGGTCTTAACATGAAAAGTTTGCAATTCGAAACCTTATTTCCCATAAGAAATAATGTAAATACAATTAATCCGTTTCCACCAAAAATTCATTTTTTTAAAGAATAAATACTATAGTTTTACATACAGAAAACAATGAGAAATAAATATAAAGCACTAATTATAATGGACAAATGAACAGTTAAAAATGTTTTACCTTTATTTGAAGACTCTTGTTGGCGTATGAGAGAATTTGTTTGGAGAGAGGACAAAATAGTCCTTCAATATGACAATAATATCAACTCTACAGCTTATTTATCTAGCACAATTCATCTAATATGACATAATAAACAATATTAATAACATAGAAACATATAAACTCTAGAATGAATAAAACATGTCATTACGAATCTGAAAGGACTGGTGGAGTGTGTTGGTGTTGTTGGGTATAAGGAGATGGTGGCAGAGGACGGCGCTCTTCTCGGTATCCCTATAATCTCAAACAACATTGTAGAAGTTAAGTTTTGTGTCGTCATTTTCTATCGATTAATCGCTTAACTTACTTAACCCTTTGGGGGTCGACAGGCCTTCTTGGAAATGTGTTCCTGGGGTCGAAATTTTTTGGGGAAAAAAAAAATTAATTTTTTCTTATGAAATGATAGAGAATATTTTTCCGATCATAACACCACCAAAATTATGAAATTTGATCGAAAACTAACGGAATTATGCTTTCGCGAAGTTTGCGGTATCTATGACACTGACGCATCGGCGATTTCACCCACTTCGAGCCCTATTTTCGACAAATTCCAATGTTTCAGTCTCCTAAAATTATAGCTATTTCGCTAGAACTCCATTTCTTCTATCGATTGAGTACAAGAAACCGCCTATTTACCAATTTCATCTACCCAAAATAGTGGTCAGAAAATGGCAATTTTCCAATTTCACACAAATTTCAAACGATGCCAATTTCAAAATAGGGTCCAGAGTAAACAAGGCAGACATTCCTGGCACTAAAATAACATGTTCTCTGTTCATTAGCCACGTCTCCAGGCCCCTGTTCCATTACTTTTGCTTTCCATTTTAAATTTTTATTCTCACACAAAAATAGAAGATTTACTGTTATGTATACAACTGCATCATTGTAAAAATGGTATAAATAATATCAGAGCACTTGTGCATGAATATAAGACTCGCCAGTTGATGTGTATTGGACGCATGGTGTAATTTGTTTACTCTTGAACATCGTCAAAAATCGAACATTTTTGCTACTTTGAGCTCAATTTCAAGGTACTTGTCATTGTCATACCAATCAAAACACCATCTCTATTTCTGTAATATATTTTCCATTCTATCAAATGAGACCAAGAAAACGAGAATACATCAATAAATACCATACGAAAATCGACTGCAAAGTCGCTGTTTTAATCGAAAAAAACGGTCAGTTTTTTTTTTCTCATTATGCAGTGTGTGCTGCAGGATTTTTTTTATACTGTGCACACTGACACACAGACCCATTCTTTCATATGTATGCCTACCAGACGTTTTCTGCTTAAATTGAGGCCGCTAGAATTTGGGCGTACTAGTACGGCACCAACCCCTGCTCGTAAAACGTACTAGTACGGCACCGACCCCGAAAGGGTTAAGTAAGTTTATTCAGGTATACACAAATCCAGTTATACATAGATTATCATACATAGCAACATATGTGTAGAAAACCTAGGATAACCCAAAAAAGTCAAGACAGAGTGACTTATTTCCATTGCTACACTTTATCACTGGCTGGTGCTATAGCCTTTATCGACTTGTGAAGCTTCTTTGGACCCATGGTGACTTATTTCACAGTGACAATCACTGAACCAGCAATAAACACAACAAAAGTACAGTGGACCCTCTGTTAACGAAAAAACTTTATCCCAGAAGCCTGCTCAAGTGCCATTACCGAACGAATTTACGTCCTTAAGAAATAATGTCACGTAGGTTTGTCTATTTCAGACCCCCAAAAATACACTTCCACATGCACTTACAATATTATACTTACATAATTGTATGATTTCCGGTTATTCGTTAACCAAGGGTCCACTGTATTGTGAATGTTTGAAAGAGCGCGCTGAGTAATGTTCTCTCAATTGTAAACAACGCTTGACTGGCGTCCTGTCCGCCTCACCGCTCTTGCGCGGGGCAGGCAGACAGGTCTGGTACGGTTCGCTACATGAGAAAAATATTTTGTGAAAAAAGCGTTCGTTACACGATTTGTTCGCTATATCGAGCGTTCGTTAGTCGGGGTTCCACTGTATTAACATACTTCAGTTAAATTCTTTATTTACATTTGCATACTTTATTGTGTAGTACAGTGGTACCCCGACTTACGATGGTCCCCAAACTCACCCTTTTATGTAAGTTTATTTTTTTAAATGCTTTTGTAAGTGTAATTTTGGGGGTCTAAAAGGACTAGTCTATTTTACATCATTTCTTATGGAGATAAATTTGTTTGGTAATGGCACTTGAACAGCATTCTGGAATGAAAAAATATCGTAAGTCTGGGTACCACTGTATTTGTTTTACACACATTGAAAAATAGTAACTTTCAGATATGTAATAGCTAAAAATGTTTATATAGAGTTCCACTTGTGAGCACATTGCATACAGTGGACCACCGGAAATCGAACATTCTTCATTCCAGAATGCTGTTCAAGTGCTGTTACCAAACAAATTTATTCCCATAAGGAATGATGTAAATTTGATTAGTCCGTTTCAGACCCCCAAAAATACACCTATAAAAGCACTTACAATAATAAACTTGCCCTATTATGTAAGTTGGGAGTGTTCGATCCTTCAAGGGTCCACATGTCCCACTCACTTTGGTTTTAATGCGGAATGAGGCTTCTTATTTATTTAGCTCAACTGATTTCTCCTCAATGTTAGGTCTTTTTGGTCCAATTTGCGCTTTTCTGGGGCTGAAGTTGCAACCCTGTGAATAGATTATAATTTTCTTTTTAAAGTATGCAATTTTCTCTCAAAAAATAATGAATGAATATATAGGATGATACCCAAAATTTTTGCCAATATTGATACCCAATTTTCGACCCCCAAAACCCTCCAATAAAGGGAGAGTTTACTGCACTAAGACCACTGCACTGAATCTGACATTATC
This sequence comes from Cherax destructor, assembly GCA_009830355.1. Taxonomy (NCBI): domain Eukaryota; kingdom Metazoa; phylum Arthropoda; class Malacostraca; order Decapoda; family Parastacidae; genus Cherax; species Cherax destructor. Next base: position 3,581 of record WNWK01012435.1, on the reverse strand, counting down.
ATTGATGTAAATTAATCACAACTCGGATTTTTATCACAAATTCAAATTTGTATTTCTCTTAAGCTGAACAAAGATAATGTAGTTTACATGTAACACACAAATGAAAGCCACTACTATGCAAATGCATTTCAAGCAAACAAGGAGCAGAAAATATAAAAAATTGTAAACTGAAGAGAATTCAGGCAATCCTGTGTTTGGGCTCCCCCCCTCCCCCTCCCATCCTTTTTTACAAAGGATTTGATGGTGTGCATATGCCCACAACCAGGAAGGGGTACACACTTTCACCTTGCTAACACAAGTTAAGTCTGCAGACATTACAGCTACAAATGGTTTATCTCTGACTCCTTGTCCATATTACTTATTCTAAACATCTTAAGATCTGAATATAATATACGAGTTGCTAAAAATAAAGAATAACAAAAAATATAATTTATTGAAAATTTTCTTGTCAAATTTTTATAGATTCTTTCATGTAGGACTAGAAAAATAAAGATGCTTTTCCTAAATAATCATCAAATAGAGATTTTTTTTTGTTTTTTCAACAAGTCGGCCGTCTCCCACCGAGGCAGGGTGACCCAAAAAGAAAATACTTTCATCATCATTCAACACTTTCACCACTCACACATAATCACCGTCTTTGCAGAGGCGCTCGGATACGACAGCTGAGAATAGTCCCTCCCAGCTGTCACTATCCCAGACCCCTCCTTTAAAGTGCAGGCATTGTACTTCCCATTTCCAGGACTCAAGTTTAACTTAAAAATTATCAGAAAAGAACTAATAGAAGAGTAGAGAGAGGAACTAGCAGGTACAGGAATACCTCACAATACGGGTTTTGATGTAATACGGTTTATAAATTTAATATAAATTATATTTACCACATTTTACGATGAAAAAGACTATTTCCCTCTGTTCTTCTTACATCATTGCTTATGGTTTCAAATTAGTAAGTTTATTTAGATACAGGTACATGTAAATAGTTGCACAAATTATCATACATGGTAAGATGTGTTAAATTACCCAGGATAACCCAAAAAAGTCAGACTTATTTTCATTTGGTCCTTGATTTCCATTGTTTCTGTGTACTGAATAGTTCCTTGGTTTTCTTGTGCTTGGCTGTATTTTTGTATCTTTCATGTCACTGAATTTACCTGTAATTGAACATTTGTAGGATACTGTCACTCCATGCAATAAGGGGCTCTGGTGGCTAAAGCTCTCGCTTCACACGTCGAGGGCCTGGGTTCGATTCCCAGCCAGGGCAGAAACATTGGGCGTGTTTCTTTACACCTGTTGTCTATGTTCCCCATCAGTAAAATGGGTACCTGGGTGTTAGTCGACTGGTGTGAGTCGCATCCTAGGACACTGACCTAATCTGCCCGAAATGCTCAGCATAACAAGGGACTTTCTATATAGTAGTATGTCACTGATGTCAGCTAGGCCTGTATACCATGTACATGTTTTTTTTTTTTTTTTTTTTCAACAAGTCGGCCGTCTCCCACCGAGGCAGGGTGACCCAAAAAGAAAGAAAATCCCCAAAAAGAAAATACTTTCATCATCATTCAACACTTTCACCACACTCATACATAATAATAATAATAATATTTTTATTTCGATGCATGATACAAGTGTACATTGTTATTGGTAGTTACAATTATAAAACTGTAATGCAAGGAGAGCCACTGGCATGCCATGGCATTAGGGGCAGCTTATTCTAAAGACTTATTCACTAAGTAGTTAATGCTAGTGAAATTGATTGAGTTTATTCTAGTTCTGTATTTTTTAAAAGTACAATATGATTATACATACTATTCAAAGGCAATACAAGAGAAATTGGTTGAGTTTAATCTAGGTGTATATTTTAATTCAAGTTACAATATGTTGATGTTATACTAGTATAATAACAATACTAGAAAAATTTATTGAGATTCTAGTTATATATTTTATTTAAATTAACAAAATGATGATACTATAATATTTTAAATGACAATATGATGATATGCAATTGCAACAAGTGTTAAGGAGGATGACATATAAAATTGAGCTTATCTTAAGTAAAATAACACTGGGTTTGAAGGTTTGTTACAGTATGAGTATTTAGAATAGGGTGAGTAGGTGATTTTTGAGAAGTCTTGAATTGATTTTCCGACAAGGTTAACTTAATATTTACTGGTAATGAATTCCAGATTCTGGGGCCCTTTATGTGCATAGAATTTTTACATTGGTTAGTATGGACTCTGGGTATGTCAAATAGTGATCTGTGTCTTGTGTCATGGTCGTGGGACCTATTAAAGTTGTTGAGGAGAATTTTGAGTGGAGGATTGATGTTAGCATGTAGAGTTTTATGTATGTAGAAGGCACATGAATAGGTGTGAATATTTTTTATGGTGAGTAGTTTTAATGTTCTGAATATTGGTGGAGTATGCTGTCTAGAGTGGGAATTTGTTATCATCCTGACTGCAGCCTTTTGCTGGGTTATGAGTGGTCTAAGGTGATTTAATGTTGTTGAGCCCCATGCACAAATTCCATAGGTGAGATAAGGGTAGATAAGAGAATGATATAGTGCAATGAGAGCTGGTTGTGGCACATAATAGCGTATCTTAGATAATATACCTACTGTCTTTGAGATTTTCTTGGAAATTTGTTGTATGTGTGTTTGGAATTTGAGACTACTGTCAAGGTGGATTCCTAGGAATTTTCCCTCTGTGTGTCTTGTGATGGGTGAACCATTTAACGTTATGTTAAGTGGAACATTTGTAGCTTTGTTTCCAAACTGAATGAAGTAGGTTTTGTCAGTATTGAGAGTAAGCTTATTTGTCGTCATCCATGTTGATATTTTCTGTAATTCGGCATTAACTGTGTTGGCTAGTATGACTGGATTTGGGTGAGAGAAGACATATGTTGTGTCATCTGCAAATAAAATGGGTTTGAGTAGTTGTGATGCATTCGGTAGGTCGTTTATGTAAATGAGGAATAAGAGTGGCCCCAGGACACTACCTTGAGGGACACCGACTGTAATTTGTTGTGTGGAAGAGTTCTCTCCATTTGTGTACACATACTGGCTTCTGTTGCTAAGGTACGACTTTAGGTAATTGAGGGGTCACTGTCTTTGCAGAGGAGCTCAGATATGACAGCTGAGAATAGTCCCTCCCAGCTGTCACTATCTCAGACCCCTCCTTTAAAGTGCAGGCATTGTACTTCCCATTTCCAGAACTCAAGTCCAACTAAATCAATTAACTGGTTTCCCTGAATCCCTTCACAAAATGTTACCCTGCTCACACTCCAACAGATCGTCATGTCCCAAAAACCATTCGTCTCCATTCACTCCTATCTAACACGCTCACACATGCTTGCTGGAAGTCCAAGCCCCTCGCCCACAAAACCTCCTTTACCCCTTCCCTCCAACCTTTTCTAGGATGACCCCTACCCCGCCTTCCTTCCCTACAGATTTATACGCTCTCCAAGTCATTCTACTTTGATCCATTCTCTCTAAATGACCAAACCACCTCAACAACCCTCTTCAGCCCTCTGACAAATACTTTTAGTAACTCCACACCTTCTCCTAATTTCCCCATTCCGAATTTTCT
>WNWK01012434.1:0-59689 GCA_009830355.1 Cherax destructor | reverse complement strand
TAAAAGTGTGAAAATCTAAGTATTTTAGCTAAAAATGAGTTTTGCCAGAAAAGCACTCAAACCGCTCAAAAACGTCGAAATATGCCATAAAATCGATTTTAGCACATTTTTCTGAGCTTTTTAATGTTTCATGTATTTTCGAAAATAATATGAAATATTCTATAAAAATATTGATTTTTATAGATTTTAATGGATTTTTGTTAAAATATGTTAATAATTTATAAATATTAAAAATGCTATAAAACGTTATTTTATTGCATTTTTGACGATTCAAGGCATTTTCAAGGATTTTCGAAAACTATTTTTAGATAAAATATACCTATAAGTAAGCTTCCTAAAAGAAAATCATAAAATTTTGCTTACTTTTCCCATAAATTTCAATTGCAGTAGAAATTCTATTTAAAAGTGTGAAAATCTAAGTATTTTAGCTAAAAAATGAGTTTTGCCAGAAAAGCACTCAAACCGCTCTAAAACGTCGAAATATGCAATAAAATACGATTTTAGCATATTTTTCTAAAGCTTTTTAATGTTTCATGTATTTTCGAAAATAATATGAAATATTCTATAAAATATTGATTTTTATAGATTTTTAATGGGTTTTTTTAAAAATATGTAAATAATTAATAAATATTAAAAATGCTATAAAACTTGATTTTATTGCATTTTTGACGATTTAAGGCATTTTCAAGGGATTTTAGAAAAACTATTTTTAGATAAAATATACCTATGAGTAAGCTTCCTAAAAGAAAATCATAAAATTTTGCTTACTTTTCCCTAAATTTCAATTGCAGTAGAAATTTATTTAAAAGTGTGAAAATTAGTATTTTAGCTAAAAATGAGTTTTGCCAGAAAAGCACTCAAACCGCTCTAAAACGTCGAAATATGCAATAAAATACGATTTTAGCACATTTTTCTGAGCTTTTTAATGTTTCATGTATTTTTCGAAAATAATATGAAATATTCTATAAAATATTGATTTTTATAGATTTTTAATGGGATTTTTTAAAAATATGTAAATAATTTATAAATATTCAAAAATGCTATAAAACGTTATTTTATTGCATTTTTGACGATTCAAGGCATTTTCAAGGATTTTGAAAACTATTTTTTAGATAAAATATACCTATGAGTAAGCTTCCTAAAGAAAATCATAAAATTTGCTTACTTTTCCCATAAATTTCAATTCAGAGAAATTCTATTTAAAAGTGTGAAAATCTAGTATTTTAGCTGAAAAATGAGTTTTGCCAGAAAAGCACTCAAACCGCTCTAAAACGTCGAAATATGCAATAAAATACGATTTTAGCACATTTTCTGAGCTTTTAATGTTTCATGTATTTTTCGAAAATAATATGAAATATTCTATAAAAATATTGATTTTTATAGATTTTTAATGGGATTTTTTAAAAATATGTAAATAATTAATAAATATTAAAAATGCTATAAAACTTGATTTTATTGCATTTTTTGACGATTAAGGCATTTTCAAGTTTTGGAAAAACTATTTTTAGATAAAATATACCTATGAGTAAGCTTCCTAAAAGAAAATCATAAAATTTTGCTTACTTTTCCCATAAATTTCAATTGCAGAGAAATTCATTTAAAGTGTGAAAATGTAAGTATTTTAGCTGAAAAATGAGTTTTGCCAGAAAAGCACTCAAACCGCTCTAAAACGTCGAAATATGCAATAAAATACGATTTTAGCACATTTTTCTGAGTTTTTTAATGTTTCATGTATTTTCAAAAATATGAAATATTCTATAAAATATTGATTTTTATAGATTTTTAATGGGATTTTTGTTAAAATATGTAAATAATTTATAAATATTAAAAAATGCTATAAAACGTTATTTTATTGCATTTTTTGACGATTCAAGGCATTTTCAAGGATTTTCGGAAAAAACTATTTTTTAGATAAAATATACCTATAAGTAAGCTTCCTAAAAGAAAATCATAAAATTTTGCTTACTTTTCCCATAAATTTCAATTGCAGTAGAAATTCTATTTAAAAGTTTGAAAATGTAAGTATTTTAGCTAAAAATGAGTTTTGTCAGAAAAGCACTCAAACCGCTCTAAAACGTCGAAATATGCAATAAAATACGATTTTAGCACATTTTTCTGAGCTTTTAATGTTTCATGTATTTTTCGAAAATAATATGAAATATTCTATAAAAATATTGATTTTTATAGATTTTTAATGGGATTTTTTAAAAATATATAAATAATTAATAAATATTCAAAAATGCTATAAAACTTGATTTTATTGCATTTTTTGACGATTTAAGGCATTTTCATGGATTTTAGATAAAATATACCTATAAGTAAGATTCCTAAAAGAAAATCATAAAATTTGCTTACTTTTCCCATAAATTTCAATTGCGTAGAAATTCATTTAAAAGTGTGAAAATGTAGTATTTTAGCTAAAAATGAATTTTGCCAGAGAAGCACTCAAACCGCTCTAAAACGTCGAAATATGCAATAAAATACGATTTTAGCACATTTTTCTGAACTTTTTAATGTTTCATGTATTTTCCAAAATAATATGAAATATTCTATAAAAATATTGATTTTTATAGATTTTTAATGGATTTTTAAAAATATGTAAATAATTTATAAATATTAAAAATGCTATAAAACGTTATTTATTGCATTTTTGAATTCTAAAAATATTGATTTTTTAGATTTTTAATGATTTTTTTAAAATATGAAATAATTATAAATATTAAAAATGCTATAAAACTTATTTTATTGCATTTTTGACGATTCAAGGCATTTCATTTATGAAAACTATTTTTAGAAAAATACCTATTAAGTCCTAAAGAAAATCATAAAATTTGCTTACTTTCCATAAATTTCAATTGCAGTAGAAATTCTATTTAAAAGTGTGAAAATTAGTATTTTACTAAAAATGAGTTTTGCCAGAAAGCACTCAAACGCTCTAAAATGAAATATTAATAAAATCGATTTTAGCACATTTTTCTGAGCTTTTAATGTTTCTGTATTTTTCGAAAATAATATAAATATTCTAAAAATATTGATTTTTATAGATTTTTAATGGGATTTTTAAAAATATGTAAATAATTTTTATTTAAAATCTATAAAACTTATTTTATTATTTTGAATTAAGATTTTCAAATTTTCGAAAACTATTTTTTAGATAAAATATACCTTATAAGCTTCAAAAGAAAATCATAAAATTTTGCTTTTTTCCATAAATTTAATTGCAGTAAATATTTAAAAGTGTGAAAATTAAGTATTTTAGCTAAAATGAGTTTTAGAAAAGCACTCAAAATTAAAAATTCAAAATATGCAATAAATACGATTTTAGCACATTTTTGACTTTTAATGTTTCATGATTTTGAAAATAATTGAAATATTCTATAAAAATATTATTTTTATAGATTTTAATGGGATTTTAAAATATGTAAATAATTTAAATATTAAAAAATGCTATAAAACTTGATTTTATTGCATTTTTGAAATGAGTTTGCCGAAAACACTCAAACGTTAATAAATATCTAAAATGATTCAATTTTCTACTTTTAATTTTCAATAAAATAATATAAAATTCTAAAAATATTGATTTTAGTTTAATGATTTTAAAAATATAAATATTAAAATATTAAAATGCTATAAAACTATTTTATTGCTTTTGACGATTTAGGCATTTCAAATTTTTAAAATATTTTTTAGATAAAATATACTATATAAGTTTAAAGAAAATCATAAAATTTTTTACTTTTCCATAAATTCAATTGGTAAATTCATTTAGTGTAAATATATTTTAGCTAAAAATGAGTTTTCAGAAAAGCATCAAACGCTTAAAACGTCAAATATGCAATAAAATCGATTTTAAATTTTTCTGAGCTTTTTAATGTTTCATGTATTTTCAAAATAATATGAAATATTCTATAAAAATATTGATTTTTATAGATTTTAAGGGATTTTTAAAATATTAAATAATTAATAAATATTCAAAAATGCTATAAACATATTTTATTATTTTTGACGATTTAAGGATTTTCATGGATTTTTGAAAACTATTTTTAGATAAAATATACCTATATAAGTTCCTAAAAGAAAATCATAAAATTTTGCTTACTTTTCCATAAATTTCAATGTAGAAATTCTATTTAAAAGTGTGAAAATGTAAGTATTTTAGCTAAAAATGAGTTTTGCCAGAAAAGCACTCAAACCGCTCTAAAACGTCGAAATATGCAATAAAATACGATTTTAGCACATTTTCTGAGCTTTTATGTTTCATGTATTTTCGAAAATAATATGAAATATTCTAAAAAATATTGATTTTTATAGATTTTTAATGGGATTTTTAAAATATGTAAATAATTTAAATATTAAAAATGCTATAAAACTTGATTTTATTGCATTTTGACGATTAAAGGCATTGTCATGATTTTGTGAAAAACTATATTTTTAGATAAAATATACATATGAGTAAGCTTCTAAAGAAAATCATAAAATATTGCTTACTTTTCCCATAAATTTCAATTGCAGTAGAAATTCAATTTAAAAGTGTGAAAATGTATGTATTTTAGCTAAAAAATGAAATTTGCCAGAAAAGCACTCAAACAGCTCTAAAACATCGAAATATGCAATAAAATACGATTTTAGCACATTTTTCTGAGCTTTTTAATGTTTCATGAAATTTTCGAAAATAATATGAAATATTCTATAAAAATATTGATTTTTATAGATTTTTAATGGGATTTTTTAAAAATATGTAAATAATTTTTAAATATTAAAAAATGCTATAAAACTTGATTTTATTGCATTTTTTGACGATTTAAGGCATTTTCAAGGATTTTCTGAAAACTATTTTTTTAGATAAAATATACCTGTGAGTAAGCTTCCTAAAAGAAAATCATAAAATATTGCTTACTTTTCCCATAAATTTAAATTGCAGTAGAAATTCTATTTAAAAGTGTGAAAATGTAAGTATTTTAGCTAAAAAATGAGTTTTGCCAGAGAAGCACTCAAACCGCTCTAAAACGTCGAAATATGCAATAAAATACGATTTTAGCACATTTTTCTGAGCTTTTTAATGTTTCATGAAATTTTCGAAAATAATATGAAATATTCTATAAAAATATTGATTTTTATAGATTTTTAATGAGATTTTTTTAAAAATATATAAATAATTTATAAATATTAAAAATGCTATAAAACGTTATTTTATTGCATTTTTGACGATTCAAACTCAAACGTTAATGTTCTCTTTCGAAAAAATAAATATTCTAAATATTGATTTATAGTTAGATTTAATAATAATTATTTAATCTATAACGATTTTTGCATTTTTAATTAAAAAAAAAAAAAAAAAAAAAAAAAAAAAAAAAAAAAAAAAAAAAAAAAAAAAAAAAAAAAAAAAAAAAAAAAAAAAAAAAAAAAAAAAAAAAAAAAAAAAAAAAAAAAAAAAAAAAAAAAAAAAAAAAAAAAAAAAAAAAAAAAAAAAAAAAAAAAAAAAAAAAAAAAAAAAAAAAAAAAAAAAAAAAAAAAAAAAAAAAAAAAAAAAAAAAAAAAAAAAAAAAAAAAAAAAAAAAAAAAAAAAAAAAAAAAAAAAAAAAAAAAAAAAAAAAAAAAAAAAAAAAAAAAAAAAAAAAAAAAAAAAAAAAAAAAAAAAAAAAAAAAAAAAAAAAAAAAAAAAAAAAAAAAAAAAAAAAAAAAAAAAAAAAAAAAAAAAAAAAAAAAAAAAAAAAAAAAAAAAAAAAAAAAAAAAAAAAAAAAAAAAAAAAAAAAAAAAAAAAAAAAAAAAAAAAAAAAAAAAAAAAAAAAAAAAAAAAAAAAAAAAAAAAAAAAAAAAAAAAAAAAAAAAAAAAAAAAAAAAAAAAAAAAAAAAAAAAAAAAAAAAAAAAAAAAAAAAAAAAAAAAAAAAAAAAAAAAAAAAAAAAAAAAACATTTTCAAGATTTTGAAAACTATTTTAAAAAATATATAAATAATTCTAAAAAAATCATAAAATTTCTTATTTTCTAATTTCTTGCAGTAAAATTCTATTAAATGTGAAAACTAAGTATTTAGTAAAATGATTTTGCCAGAAAACATCAAATTTTGTTACTTTTCGAAAATATGAAATATTCTATAAAATATTGATTTTTATAGAATTATAATGGTTTTTAAAAATATGTAAATAATTATATATTCAAAGCTATAAAATATTATGCATTTTAATTAAGGATTATTATTTTCTGAAAATTTTTTAATAAAAATACTATAATAAATTCAAAGAAAACATAAATTTGCATTTCCCATTTTCAATTGCCGAAAATTTTTTAAAAGTGTAAAAATGTAAGTTTTAAAAATAGTTTTGTCGAAGCATAAACTTAAGCGAAATATGCATAAAATGCATTTTAAATTTTTTAGCTTTAATGTTTCAATTTTCAAAATAATATGAAATATTCTATAAAATATTGATTTTAAGATTTTTAATGGATTTTTAAAAATATGTAAATAATTAATAATATTCAAAAATGCTATAAAACTTGATTTTATTGATTTTTGACGATTTAAGCATTTCAAGATTTTCTAAAACTATTTTAAAAATATACTGTAGTAAGTTTCCTAAAAGAAAATCATAAAATTTTGCTTACTTTTCCCATAAATTCAATTGCAGTAAATTCAATTTAAAAGTGAAAATGTATGTATTTTAGCTAAAAATGAATTTTGCAGAAAAGCACAAACCGCTTAAAACGTCGAATATGCAAAAAATACGATTTTAACATTTTTCTGAGCTTTTTAATGTTTCATGTATTTTTCGAAAAAATATAAATATTCTTAAAAATATTGATTTTTATAGATTTTAATGATTTTTTAAAAATATGTAAATATAATAAATATTCAAAATGCTATAAACGATTTTTATTGCATTTTTTACATTTAAATTTTCATGGATTTTCTGAAAACTATTTTTTATAAATTATAATAAGATTCTAAAAGAAAATCATAAAATTTTTATTTTCATAAATTTCAATTGTAGAAATTTATTAAAATTGAAAATTAAATTTTTAGCTAAAAATGAGTTTGTAGAAAACATAAACGCTCTAAAACGTAAATATGCCATAAAATGCGATTTTAGACATTTTCGAGCTTTTTAAGTTCGATTTCGAAAATATGAAAATTCTATAAAATATTGATTTTTATAGATTTTCAATTAGATTTTTAAAAATATGTAAATAATTAATAAATATTAAAAATGCTATAAATGATTTTATGATTTTTGAATTCAAGGCATTTTCAGATTTTCGGAAAACTATTTTTTTAGATAAAATATACTATAATAAGCTTCCTAAAAGAAAATCATAAAATTTTCTTATTTTCCATAAATTTCAATGAGAAATTCTATTTAAAAGTGTGAAAATCTAAGTATTTTAGCTAAAAATGAGTTTTCCAGAAAAGCACTCAAACCGCTTAAAACGTCGAAATATGCAATAAAATACGATTTTAGCACATTTTTCTGAGCTTTTTAATGTTTCATGTATTTTTCGAAAATAATATGAAATATTCTATAAAAATATTGATTTTTATAGATTTTTAATGGGATTTTTTTAAAAATATGTAAATAATTTATAAATATTAAAAATTGCTATAAAACTTGATTTTATGGCATTTTTTGACGATTTAAGGCACCTTGACCCTGACCACCATGCTACCTTGACCTTGACCACTACGCTACCTTGACCCTGACCACCACGCTACCTTGACCTTGACTACCATGCTACCTTGACCCTGACTACCACGCTACCTTGACCCTGACCACAACGCTACCTTGACCCTGACCACCACGCTACCTTGACCCTGACCACCACGCTACCTTGACCCTGACTACCACGCTACCTTGACCTTGACCACCACGCTACCTTGACCCTGACCACCACGCTACCTTGACCTTGACCACCACGCTACCTTGACCCTGACCACCACGCTACCTTGACCCTGACTACCACGCTACCTTGACCCTGACCACCACACTACCTTGACCTTGACCACCACGCTACCTTGACCCTGACCACCACGCTACCTTGACCCTGACCACCACGCTACCTTGACCCTGACCACCACGCTACCTTGACCCTGACTACCACGCTACCTGACCTGACCACCATCCTTGACCTACTACCACGCTACCTTGACCCTGACCACCACGCTACCTGACCTGACTCCACGCTACCTGACCTGACCACCACGCTACCTTGACCCTGACCACCACGCTACCTTGACCTCAACCTCCGACCTGACCACGCTACCTTGACCACCATCTTGACCTGACCACCAGCTACCTTGACCTGCCACCACGCTACCTTGACCTTGACACCACGCTCCTACCTTGACCACACGCTACCTTGACCTTGACCACCATGCTACCTTGACCCTGACCACCACGCTACCTTGACCCTGACCACCACACTACCTTGACCCTGACCACCACGCTACCTTGACCTTGCCCACCACGCTACCTTGACCTTGATCACCACGCTACCTTAACCTTGACCACTACGCTACCTTGACCTTGACCACCACGCTACCTTGACCCTGACCACCACGCTACCTTGACCCTGACCACCACGCTACCTTGACCTGACTACCACGCTACCTTGACCCTGACCACCACGCTACCTTGACCCTGACTACCACGCTACCTTGACCCTGACCACCATGCTACCTGACCCTGACCACCACGCTACCTTGACCTTGACCACCACGCTACCTTGCCCTGACCACCACCACCTTGACCTGACCACCACGCTACCTTGACCCTGACCACCATGCTACCTTGACCCTGACCACCACGCTACCTTGACCCTGACCACCACGCTACCTTGACCTGCCACCACGCTACCTTGACCTGACACCACGCTACCTTAACCTTGACCACTACGCTACCTTGACCTGACCACCATGCTACCTTGACCCTGACCACCACGCTACCTTGACCCTGACCACCACACTACCTTGACCCTGACCACCACGCTACCTGACCTTGCCACCACGCTACCTTGACCTGATCACCACGCTACCTTAACCTTGACCACACGCTACCTTGACCCTGACCACCACGCTACCTTGACCCTGACCACCACGCTACCTTGACCCTGACCACACGCTACCTTGACCCTGACTACCACGCTACCTTGACCCTGACCACCACGCTACCTTGACCCTGACTACCACGCTACCTTGACCCTGACCACCACGCTACCTTGACCCTGACCACCACGCTACCTTGACCTTGACCACCACGCTACCTTGCCCTGACCACCACGCTACCTTGACCCTGACCACCACACTACCTTGACCCTGACCACCACGCTACCTTGACCTGCCACCACGCTACCTTGACCTGACACCAGCTACCTTACCTTGACCACACCTACCTTGACCTTACCACGCTACCTTGACCCTGACCACCAGCTACCTTGACCCTGACCACCACCTACCTGACCCTGACCACCACGCTACCTTGACCTTGACCACCACGCTACCTTGACCTTGATCACCACGCTACCTTGACCTTGACCACCACCTACCTTGACCTTGACCACCACGCTACCTTGACCCTGACCACCACGCTACCTTGACCTGACCACACGCTACCTTGACCTGACCACCACGCTACCTTGACCTTGACCACCAGCTACCTTGACCCTGACCACCACGCTACCTTGACCTGACCCACGCTACCTGACCCTGACCACCACGCTACCTTGACCCTGACCACCACGCTACCTTGACCCTGACCACCACGCTACCTTGACCCTGACTACCACGCTACCTTGACCCTGACCACCACGCTACCTTGACCCTGACCACCACGCTACCTTGACCTTGACCACCACGCTACCTTGTCCCTGACCACCACGCTACCTTGACCTGACCACCACACTACCTTGACCCTGACCACCACGCTACCTTGACCTTGACCACCACGCTACCTTGACCTTGATCACCATGCTACCTTAACCTTGACCACTACACTACCTTGACCTTGACCACTACGCTACCTTGACCCTGACCACCATGCTACCTTGACCCTGACCACCACACTACCTTGACCCTGACCACCACGCTACCTTGACCTTGCCCACCACGCTACCTTGACCTTGATCACCACGCTACCTTAACCTTGACCACTACACTACCTTGACCTTGACCACCACGCTACCTTGACCCTGACCACCACGCTACCTTGACCCTGACCACCACGCTACATTGACCCTGACCACCACGCTACCTTGACCTTGACCACCATGCTACCTTGACCCTGACCACCACGCTACCTTGACCTTGACCTCCACGCTACCTTGACCCTGACCACCATGCTACCTTTACCCTGACAACCACGCTACCTTGACCCTGACCACCACGCTACCTTGACCCTGACCACCACGCTACCTTGACCCTGACCACCACGCTACCTTGACCTTGTCTACCACGCTACTTTGACCTTGACCACCACGCTACCTTGACCTTGACCACCACACTACCTTGACCACCACGCTACCTTGACCCTGACCACTACGCTACCTTGACCCTGACTACCTGTTACCTTGTTAAGTCTCCACTACAAAGTCAACGATTTATTTCCATGTTGTACAATGTTTATTCAGAAATTTGTGACATTTTGGTTATGTGAGCATAAAGTCCATGGTTATGTGAGCATAAAGTCCATGGTTATGTGAGCATAAAGTCCATGGTTATGTGAGCATAAAGTCCATGGTTATGTGAGCATAAAGTCCATGGTTATGCAGAACATTTCGGGTACCCTTAACCCTAACTTGAGATTACAATGACAATAATTATTACATCCTAATATATAAGTACTTTAAAATACAGCAATTCATATAACTAATATTTATTATGTATCCTAAATATTACCGAGTTTCGAAATAGTTAAATACAAAAAATTATATATTAACATAGCACAATTTTAGAAAAAAACATAATTTATACTTATGAATATTTGAGGTGTAAAGCGCCAGGCTGGGGACTGTCACTCTCAGTCATACCAACAATAACACCAGACAAACTAAATTATGCTCTCCCCAGTTAGTTAGTTTAATGTCTTTATTATGCACCCCATACCCATCCTGTGGGCGGTAGTCAAAAGATTACAGAGGTACATAATGGGTCCAGGGACTGGACCCCAAAGTTTTGATAGCTGAGCAAGTTACAAAGGTAATGAACTAACAAGTTGCAAAGGTAATGAACTCACAAGTTACAAAGGCAATGAACTCACAAGTTACAAAGGTAATGAACTCACAAGTTACAAAGGTAATGAACTCACAAGCTACAGAGGTAATGAACTCACAAGTTACAAAGGTAATGAACTCACAAGTTACAAAGGTAATGAACTCACAAGTTACAAAGGTAATGAACTCACAAGTTACAAAGGTAATGAACTCACAAGTTTCAAAGGTAATGAAGCATGTAAGTAAATTTACTTACTTACGTTTATACATGGTTACAATCATGAACAAATTATACAGTAATGAGCAATTCACTAGTCTACACCCAGTCACAACTGTAATGAGTTATTGGTGCAAATATTAATTGTTGGGTCTCATACACACACACATACACAGTAGCGGCCAGTGAAGAGGCGGGGCCAGGAACTATGACTCGACCCCTGCAACCACAACTAGGTGAGTACAAGTAGGTGAGTACATACACACACACTCTGACCTTACCTTAACAAGGAATCGTTCAAGACACTGTACACCGTGTACGTCAGGCCCATACTAGAATATGCAGCACCAGTCTGGAACCCACACCTGGTCAAGCACGTAAAGAAACTAGAGAAAGTGCAAAGGTTTGTGACAAGGTTAGTTCCACAACTCAGGGGTCTGTCTTATGAAGAAAGGTTGAGGGAAATAGGACTAAAAACACTGGAGGAAAGAAGGGTCAGAGGAGACATGATAACGACATACAAAATACTGCGGGAATTGACAAGGTAGACAGTGACAAGATGTTCCAGAGAGGGAACACAGAAACAAGGGGACACAACTGGAAGCTGAAGACTCAGATGAGTCAAAGGGATGTTAGGAAGCATTTCTTCAGCCACAGAGTAGTCAGGAAGTGGAATAGTCTAGAGAAAGATATAGTGGAGGCAGGAACCATACATAGTTTTAAGACAAGGTATGATAAAGCTCATGGAGCAGGGAGAGCAGAGACCCAGTAGCAGACAGCGAAGAGGCGGGGCCAGGAGCTGAGTCTCGACCCCTGCAACCACAATTAGGTGAGTACATACACACACACACACATCAGGGGCCTCGAGCTGAGTCTCGACCCCTGCAACCACAATTAGGTGAGGACACACACACACACATACACATACACACACACACACACACAGCCCCCGGTGGCCTAGTGGGTAAAAGCTTGCTTCAAGCACGGAGGGCAGGGTTCAATTCGGTGGGCAGAAACATTCTGAAGTGTTTCATTCACACACAAACACATACATACGACAGGCCTAGTGTCTAATCGACATGTGCCTAGGACAAAATGGTAACTAACACCAGGGGCCTCGAGCTGAGTCTCGACCCCTGCAACCACAATTAGGTAAGTACACACACACACACACACACACACACACACACACACACACTGAGTCTCGACCCCTGCAACCACAATTAGGTGAGTACACACACGAACTACACGCCCCGATGGCATGGTGGCTAGCGCTCTTGCTTCACGCACGGAGGGCCCGGGTTCAATTCCCGGCGGGGCCGAAACATTTCGAAGTGTTTCGTTACACACACACACACATATACAACAGGCCTAGTGTTTAATCGACATGTGCCTAGGACAAAATGGTAACTAACACACACACGTGGTAATGCTTTACAGGGAGCAATCCCCAGTTACCTGTGTCTTTTTATAAACGTGAGCTTAGTAAGTATATTTAGGCAGAGGTACACATAAGAACACTTATCATACATAGTGTAAATTACCAAGGATAACCCAAAAAGTCAGACAAAGTGACTTATTTCCATTGGGATTCTTACTGATTTTAAACATGAAGTCAGAATGGATCCAGTAACTCAGGATCTTTAGTTATAGCAAAAAATATATATTTTTCTTAGTTATTAAAAAATCCAGCACAATGTGATGCTGATCCTCCGGGATGATCACAATGTGATGCTGATCCTCCGGGATGATCACAATGTGATGCTGATCCTCCGGGATGATCACAATGTGATACTGATCCTCCAGGATGATCACAATGTAATGCTGATCCTCCGGGATGATCACAATATGATGCTGATCCTCCGGGATGATCACAATGTGATGCTGATCCTCCGGGATGATAACAATATGATACTGATCCTCCGGGATGATCACAATGTGATGCTGATCCTCCGGGATGATCACAATATGATACTGATCCTCCGGGATGATCACAATGTGATGTTGATCCTCCGGGATGATCACAATGTGATGCTGATCCTCCAGGATGATCACAATGTGATGCTGATTTTCCAGAATGATCAAAATGTGATGCTGATCCTCCGGGATGATCACAATGTGATACTGATCCTCCAGGATGATCACAATGTGATGCTGATCCTCCGGATGATCACAATGTGATGCTGATCCTCCGGGATGATCACAATATGATACTGATCCTCCGGGATGATCACAATGTGATGCTGATCCTCCAGGATGATCACAATGTGATGCTGATCCTCCGGGATGATCACAATGTGATGCTGATCCTCCGGGATGATCACAATGTGATGCTGATCCTCCGGGATGATCACAATAGATACTGGTCCTCGGGATGATCACAATGTGATGCTGATCCTCCGGGATGATCACAATGTGATGCTGATCCTCCGGGTTGATCAAAATGTGATGCTGATCCTCCGGATGATCCATGATACTGATCCTCGGGATGATCACAATGTGATGCTGATCCTCCGGGATGATCACAATGTGATGCTGATCCTCCGGGATGATCACAATGTGATGCTGATCCTCCGGGATGATCACAATGTGATGCTGATCCTCCAGGATGATCACAATGTGATACTGATCCTCCGGGATGATCACAATGTGATGCTGATCCTCCGGGATGATCACATGATGCTGATCTCGGGTGATCACATGGATGCTGATCCTCCGGGATGATCACAATGTGATACTGATCCTCCGGGATGATCACAATGTGATGCTGATCCTCCGGGATGATCACAATGTGATGCTGATCCTCCGGGATGATGTTTAAATCAAACTGAAATGTTATTTAATCGTCAGAGTAATAACGAAGGATGGAGGACCTTGAGTGGTAATTAATTATTATTACTCGATAATTGTTATAATTGTAAGACTACAAGAACTCTTACTATTACTATTAATAATAATGAAAGTAGTAATAATATTTATTTATCTATTAATAATATATTTATAACGATAATAGTAGCAATAATAATAATGTATTTACTTATTATAATTATTATTATTATTAACACACCGGTCGTCTCCCACCGAGGTAGGGTGACCAGAAATAGAAATACTTCACATCACTTATCCTCTTCAGTGGCACGACTGTAATCCACCCTTCAGTGAGCACTGTCTACACCTCACCCTCCTTCAGTGTGCAGGCACTGTGCACCACCTCACCTCCTTCAGTGTGAGCACTGTACTTACCACTCACCCTCCTTCAGTGTGCAGGCACTGTACTTACCACCTTCACCCTCCTTCAGTGTGCAGGACTGTACTTCACATCCACCCTCCTTCAGTGTGCAGGCACTGGCTTACACCTCCACCCCTCCTTCAGTGTGCAGGCACTGTACTTACCACCTCCACCTCCTTCAGTGTGCAGGCACTGTACTTACCACCTTCACCACCCTCCTTCAGTGTGCAGGCACTGTACTTACCACCTCACCCTCCTTCAGTGTTGCAGGCACTGTACTACCACTCCCCCTCCTTCAGTGTGCAGGCACTGTACTTACCACCTTCACCCTCCTTCAGTGTGCAGGCACTGTACTTACCACCTCCACCCTCCTTCAGTGTGCAGGCACTGTACTTACCACCTCCACCCCTCCTTCAGTGTGCAGGCACTGTACTTACCACCTCCACCCCTCCTTCAGTGTGCAGGCACTGTACTTACCACCTCCACCCTCCTTCAGTGTGCAGGCACTGTACTTACCACCTCCACCTCCTTCAGTGTGCAGGCACTGTACTTACCACCTCCAGCCCTCCTTCAGTGTGCAGGCACTGTACTTACCACCTCCACCCCTCCTTCAGTGTGCAGGCACTGTACTTACCACCTTCACCCCTCCTTCAGTGTGCAGGCACTGTACTTACCACCTTCACCCCTCCTTCAGTGTGCAGGTACTGTACTTACCACCTTCACCCCTCCTTCAGTGTGCAGGCACTGTACTTACCACCTCCACCCTCCTTCAGTGTGCAGGCACTGTACTTACCACCTCACCCTCCTTCAGTGTGCAGGCACTGTACTTACCACCTCCACCCCTCCTTCAGTGTGCAGGCACTGACTACCACCTCCACCCTCCTTCAGTGTGCAGGCACTGTACTTACCACCTCCACCCCTCCTTCAGTGTGCAGGCACTGTACTTACCACCTCACCCTCCTTCAGTGTGCAGGCACTGTACTTACCACCTCCTCACCTCCTTCAGTGTTCAGGCACTGTACTCTACCACCTCCAGCCCTCCTTCAGTGTGCAGGCACTGTACTTACCACCTCCACCCTCCTTCAGTGTGCAGGCACTGTACTTACCACCTCCGCCCTCCTTCAGTGTGCAGGCACTGTACTTACCACCTCCACCTCCTTCAGTGTGCAGGCACTGTACTTACCACCTCCACCCTCCTTCAGTGTGCAGGCACTGTACTTACCACCTCTCACCCTCCTTCAGTTGCAGGCACTGTCACCACTCACCCTCCTCAGCCCCCCCTCCTTCAGTGTGCAGGCACTGTACTTACCACCTCCAGCCCTCCTTCAGTGTGCAGGCACTGTACTTACCACCTCCACCCCTCCTTCAGTGTGCAGGCACTGTACTTACCACCTCCACCCCTCCTTCAGTGTGCAGGCACTGTACTTACCACCTCCACCCCTCCTTCAGTGTGCAGGCACTGTGCACCCCCTTTCACCCCTCCTTCAGTGTGCAGGCACTGTACTTCCCACCTCCACCCTCCTTCAGTGTGCAGGCACTGACTCCACCTCACCCTCCTTCAGTGTGCAGGCACTGTACTTACCACCTCCACCCCTCCTTCAGTGTGCAGGCACTGTACTTACCACCTCCACCCCTCCTTCAGTGTGCAGGCACTGTACTTACCACCTCCACCCCTCCTTCAGTGTGCAGGCACTGTACTTACACCTCCACCTCCTTCAGTGTGCAGGCACTGTACTTACCACCTTCACCCCTCCTTCAGTGTGCAGGCACTGTACTTACCACCTTCACCCCTCCTTCAGTGTGCAGGCACTGTACTTACCACCTCCACCTCCTTCAGTGTGCAGGCACTGTACTTACCACCTCCACCCCTCCTTCAGTGTGCAGGCACTGTACTTACCACCTCCACCCCTCCTTCAGTGTGCAGGCACTGTACTTACCACCTCCACCCTCCTTCAGTGTGCAGGCACTGTCTACCACCTCCCCCTCCTTCAGTGTGCGGCACTGTCTTACCACCTCCACCCTCCTTCAGTGTGCAGGCACTGTACTTCACACCTCACCCCTCCTTCAGTGTGCAGGCACTGCATACCACCTCCACCCTCCTTCAGTGTGCAGGCACTGTACTTACCACCTCCACCCTCCTTCAGTGTGGTCACTTTGTGCACCTGTACACCTTCACCCCTCCTTCAGTGTGCAGGCACTGTACTTACCACCTTCACCCTCCTTCAGTGTGCAGGACTGTACTTACCACCTCACCCTCCTTCAGTGTGGGCAGGCACTGCTACACCCTCCTCAGTGTGCAACGACCACCTCCACCCTCCTTCAGTGTGCAGGCACTGTACTTACCACCTCCACCCTCCTTCAGTGTGCAGGCACTGTTACCACCCCTTTAGGTGCACATTTCCACCTCCCTCCTTCAGTGTGCAGGCACTGTACTTACCACCTCACCCTCCTTCAGTGTGCAGGCACTGTACTTACCACCTCCACCCTCCTTCAGTGTGCAGGCACTGTGCTACCACCTCACCCCTCCTTCAGTGTGCAGGCACTGTCACTCACCTCCACCCTCCTTCAGTGTGCAGGCACTGTGCCTTACCACCTCACCCTCCTTCAGTGTGCAGGCACTGTCTACCACCTCCACCCTCCTTCAGTGTGCAGGCACTCACCTTATCACACCTTCCACCCCTCCTTCAGTGTGCAGGCACTGTGCTTACACCTCACCCTCCTTCAGTGTGCGGCACTGTACTTACACCTCACCCCTCCTTCAGTGTGCAAGCACTGTACTTACCACCTCCACTCCTCCTTCAGTGTGCAGGCACTGTACTTACCACCTCCACCCTCCTTCAGTGTGCAGGCACTGTCACCACCTCCATCTCGGTTCAACTTCCATAAACTCACCCTTATAAGTAATATAATAATACTAATAATAAGTGTGAAGAAAAGAAGAACGACCACAGAAGAAGAAGAAGAGAGGAAGAAGAAGACAGACGAAGGAGAAGGAAGGAAGAAGAAAGAGAGAGGAGGAAGACACAGGGAGGAGAACACGTAAGAAGGAAGGAAGATAGAAGAGAAGAAGAGAGAGGAGAAGAAGAAGAAGAAGAAGAGAGAAGAGAGGAAGAAGAAGAGAAGAGAAGAAGAAAAGTATAGAGAAGAAGAAAGAGAAGGAAGAGAGAAGGAAAAGGAAGGAAGAAGGAGGAAGAAGAAAAAGGAGAGGAGGAGGAAGAAGGAGGGAGGAAGAGAAGGAGGAGAGAGGAGGAGGGAGGAGGAGGAGAGGAGAGGAGGAGAGAGAGGAGGAGAAGAAGGAGAAGAAGAAGAAGAAGGAAGAAGAAGAAGAAGAGAGAAGAAGAAGAAGAAGAAGAAGAAGAAAGAAGAAGAAGAGAGAGAGAAGAAGAAGAAGAAGAAGAAGAAGAAGAAGAAGAAGAAGAAGAAGGAAGAAGAAGAAGAAAGAAGAAAAGAAGAAGAAAGAAGAAGAAGAAGAAGAAGAAGAAGAAGAAGAAGAAGAAGAAGAAGAAGAGAAGAAGAAGAAGAAGAAGAAGAAGAAGAAGAAGAAGAAGAAGAAGAAGAAGAAGAAGAAGAAGAAGAAGAAGAAGAGGACATAAAGAATGCATTCATGGGAAGCTGGACCTCAACACCAATAACACCAACATATACTAAATAGTGTTCTAGATCATTGCAAGAATATGCAATTTCTTACAAGAAAAAAGGACCATAATCCACATAAATGACCTCAACGTGATGTTCTTGATGGCACCAACAGTCAACTTGACTGTCAGGCTGTGAGTGGTCCTGGTAAATGAAGGTTTTGAGACTCTTATATACCTCCATGTCAGGTGGTGGTCAGTAGGAGATAAATGGTAGAACATTCTGACACTTTGTAAAGGTAGACACAGTTGCAGTATAAAGTGAACCTTTATTGACTACATTTCAATGTTCTATAATCACGTACTCTCAGCTCGGGTAGATCGGGTTGTGACTTGGTAAAGTCCACTGTGCATTATACTGTGTTTGTAGTCAGTGTGTTGATTCATGGCAACAATAAACATTTGAAAATCTACTAATGTGTCATTGTGATTCAACTTGATGGATGGATTTAGCTGTCTCAGCTGTCTAGTAAACACAACAATTTATGTATTCACTTCAACTTTTTCTCACAATTATCTCTTCGTACTTTACTCAAGCATCGTTCCACTGTTATCATCATTGTATCTAATTATTCTCGATTTTATTCCTAGGAATGTTCACAGTGAACAGTGTGGACACTGACCACCAGACTTGTGGGTGTGAATCTCTGGTAGTTAATTTTGAACAGCGTTCTCCTTTTAACTGATATATGTAACCTTACTTAAAGAAAATATAAGAGCAGAATAAGTGGAAAAATGTTATTCGTGAACATAGGAAACATTTTTGATTATTTTTGTATGAAAAAAAGAGTTATCTGGGCCACATGTACTTCATTGATCTCACTTTTACTACGCAACAAGATATTGCTTTTAACAGAGCTGGGGTTTCCCCGCAAGGTATAGTGACACACAGAAGTGAAGACATCACCAACACCATGCCATAGATTACTGGCCGGAGGAGCCAAGTAATTGACCAACCTAGGCGAAAATTTGTTATATTTATTTCATTTTATTCTCACCGAACCAACGTCCAGGTGGGTGGAATTACAGGAGGGATAGACAAAAACTTGAGTCAGAAGGGGGACACAAAATTAACATCAGAAGGGGACACACAAAAATTTACATCAGGAGGGGGACACAGAAATTTGCGATGGCATGGTGGCTAGCGCTCTTGCTTCACGCACGGAGGGTCCGGGTTCAATTCCCGGCGGGGCCGAAACATTTCGAAGTGTTTCGTTACACACACATACACACACACACACATACACACAACAGGCCTAGTGTCTAATCGACATGTGCCTAGGACAAAATGGTAACTAACAGAAATTTGCGTCAGGAGGGAATACAGAAATTTGCGTCAGAAAGGAACATACAAATTTG
This sequence comes from Cherax destructor, assembly GCA_009830355.1. Classification (NCBI taxonomy): domain Eukaryota; kingdom Metazoa; phylum Arthropoda; class Malacostraca; order Decapoda; family Parastacidae; genus Cherax; species Cherax destructor. The sequence goes on along the minus strand of WNWK01012434.1, from coordinate 40,050 downwards.
CGTCAGGGGTGGACACAAAAATTTGTGCTTTACCGCAATGAAAATTTTAGAGTGAATCCATCTGTCCACCTCCATGAAAACTATAATAAACATTAGTTTTTTGGTGAATCTTTATAGTACTTATGTGGCAGAGAAAGATCCACAAGTGAACACTCATACATTCTTCCACACACATTAATGTATCTCCACTCAAATACCATACATACATTATAAATTATCACACGCACACACACTCTTGTATGTATACCTGCTCTCACACAAATGTTAAAATTAAATATAGATAAATAAAACTAAAGATTTATTTCAAGAAAATTCTAAATAAACAAGAATGAGAATGCATATATACAATACTAGGATGTCTGAATGATGTTAAGATAGGAGGTAGCACCTTCAGTACATCCTCCACATTAATTTGCTGTGTGTATTGAACATTCAGCTGTTGTTCAGCTTGGAAAAGTAAATCAGTGAAAGCTGGAAATGTAGCAGTGGCAGATGGAATAAGACCGAAATTATAAAAAAGATAATGAATCTAAAACACTTGTTGCGTTTTGTACCCAAGGAGTGTCAACAAGCGCGTGTAGTTGCTGTTTATAAGGCAACTAGGGACATGAGAGTATAGAAATTCCAGGAATTCCAGGCAATGTTATGAGCCGAACTGTGACGGGCAAAAGAAAAATAAATTTAGGAAAGGAAGGGGGTGTTTGAATCAACTTAAATAGCAAATTAGCGAGTCTCCACTCATCTGGATTACACGCAATCCAGATGAGTGGAGACTCTTCATTGACAGCTCCTCCAGAAGCCTAAAAGTTGTACTTCTGCATAATGGAAACAAGTATCCATCTCTTCCCTTGGCTTATTCAGTACATCTTTAGGAGGACTACAACAGTGTCAAACTTCTACTAGAAGCTTTGAACTATGATACGTATGGCTGGGAGGTTATTGGAGACTTCAAAATGGTGGCATTTTTGATGGAACTCCAAGGAGGTTTTACCATGTTTCCCTTTTATCTGTCATTGTGATAGCAGAGACAGAGCAGCACATCACCAGAGGAAGAACTGGCCTCAAAGGACTGAGTTCTCAGTAGGAAGACTTAATATCAAACATAAATCTTTGGTGGATCCTCAAAAGGTCCTGTTCCCTCCATTACACATCAAACTAGGGCTAATGAAACAGTTTGTTACAGCTCTTGACAAAGAGTCTGCAGCCTTCAAGTATCTTCAAGACTTCTTTCCCAAGCTATCAGAGGCAAAGGTGAAGGCTGGCATCTTCAATGGACCACAAGTCAGGAAAATCATAGAGTGCTCAGAATTTCCAAAGCAGCTCACAGAGAAGGAAAAGGAAGCCAGAGAGAGTTTTGTTGCTGTAGCACAGGGCTTTCTGGGCAACAACAAAGCTGACAATTATTCGGAACTTGTTGAGACCTTGGTGAAAAGCTATGGTCAGATGGTCTGTAGGATGTCCCTTAAGGTCCATATCCTTGATGCTCATCTTGACAATTTCAAGGAGAATATGGGAGCATACTCAGAGGAGCAAGGGCAGCGCTTCCACCAAGATATAATGGACTTTGAACACAGATATCAGGGATCTTATAATGAAAACATGATGGGAGAAACATTTGAAGGCTTAAACGTGAAAGTGATTTGTTGCATGCTTGTAATTCTAGAAAAACTGTTCATTTTTAACTTTGTAAATATGTTTCAGAAAGTTTAAAATAAAATTTGTGTAAATTTATTTATGTAAATTTTATTTATTTTACTTTATGTTTTTGTTTTACATCCTAAAACTAGCAAAAAAATATTGAATTTTAGCCATTTTTTGTCAAAAAATCATCCTGAAAGTCACAAAGGCAAAGTTTAAAAGGAATAATGGGCATTTTCTGTTGTTTTGCAAAAAAAAGGAGATGGAAAATAACACTTGACAGGAACCAAAATTGTGTTACATAGAGTAATCAGTGTGGGAGACACTGTTGTGGAAGGTACAGTGTGGGAGATACTGTTGTGGAAGGTACAGTGTGGGAGACACTGTTGTGGAAGGTACAGTGTGGGAGACACTGTTGTGGAAGGTACAGTGTGGGAGACACTGTTGTGGAAGGTACAGTGTAGGAGACACTGTTGTGGAAGGTACAGTGTGGGAGACACTGTTGTGGAAGGTACAGTGTGTGACACTGTTGTGGAAGGTACAGTGTGTGACACTGTTGTGGAAGGTACAGTGTGGGAGACACTGTTGTGGAAGGTACAGTGTGGGAAACACTGTTGTGGAAGGTACAGTGTGGGAGACACTGTTGTGGAAGGTACAGTGTGTGACACTGTTGTGGAAGGTACAGTGTGTGAGACACTGTTGTGGAAGATACAGTGTGTGAGACACTGTTGTGGAAGATACAGTGTGTGAGACACTGTTGTGGAAGATACAGTGTGTGAGACACTGTTGTGGAAGATACAGTGTGTGAGACACTGTTGTGGAAGGTACAGTGTGGGAGACACTGTTGTGGAAGGTACAGTGTGTGAGACACTGTTGTGGAAGGTACAGTGTGGGAGACACTGTTGTGGAAGGTACAGTGTGTGAGACACTGTTGTGGAAGGTACAGTGGGAAAGTTTGAAGTGATGGTGTAAATAATAATGTAGAACCTTTACTTTACCTCAACAACACAGCAAGCATGTCAACATACAAGAACAGTAAAGTAATGCAGAAAAACGGTACGGCAACACGCAAGAACAGTACAGTAACTTAAAATAAATACAGTAACAGAAGAAAATTGCTGCTGTAACATGCAAGGACTGCATATTAACACATAAATATTAGTGTTTGTCTATTGTCTGCTGATTATATCAAGCAATGAATATGTCAAAATTGTGATTGATCGAGTGACGGAAAAGACAAAGTATAAGTAATGAAGAACTGGCTAGAAAAGTACCTCATAATAACAATAGAACAACACAAAACAGTACAGTACAGTAACACAGAAGAACAATTCAGTAACACATAAGAACGAAACTGTAACACACAAGAAAAGTACGATAGCGTACAGCAAAACAGTACAGTAGTACACAAGTACCACACAAGAACATACAAGAACAATACAATAAAATAAGGGAAGAGTAGAGCAAGATGATAATAATACATTAAACAGCAGTATTGAAGACATTAAGACAGAGTTGTACTGGCCAGGTTGTAACATCCACACCAACATTAAGACAGAGTTGTACTGGCCAGGTTGTAACATCCTCACCAACATTAAGACAGAGTTGTACTGGCCAGGTTGTAACATCCACACCAACATTAAGACAGAGTTGTACTGGCCAGGTTGTAACATCCTCACCAACATTAAGACAGAGTTGTACTGGCCAGGTTGTAACATCCTCACCAACATTAAGACAGAGTTGTACTGGCCAGGTTGTAACATCCACACCAACATTAAGACAGAGTTGTACTGGCCAGGTTGTAACATCCTCACCAACATTAAGACAGAGTTGTACTGGCCAGGTTGTAACATCCTCACCAACATTAAGACAGAGTTGTACTGGCCAGGTTGTAACATCCTCACCAACATTAAGACAGAGTTGTACTGGCCAGGTTGTAACATCCTCACCAACATTAAGACAGAGTTGTACTGGCCAGGTTGTAACATCCTCACCAACATTAAGACAGAGTTGTACTGGCCAGGTTGTAACATCCTCACCAACATTAAGACAGAGTTGTACTGGCAGGTGTGTAACATCCAACACCAACATTAAGACAGAGTTGTACTGGCCAGGTTGTAACATCCTCACCAACATTAAGACAGAGTTGTACTGGCCAGGTTGTAACATCCTCACCAACATTAAGACAGTGTTGTACTGGCCAGGTGGTAACATCCTCACCAACATTAAGACAGAGTTGTACTGGCCAGGTTGTAACATCCACACCAACATTAAGACAGAGTTGTACTGGCCAGGTTGTAACATCCACACCAACATTAAGACAGAGTTGTACTGGCCAGGTTGTAACATCCTCACCAACATTAACAATGTAGAGTTAAAGATCTTGCACATGTGTCTTTAACAATGTGGTTTAAAGATCTTGCACATGTGTCTTTAACAATGTGGTGTTAAAGATCTTGCACATGTGTCTTACTCATCATGATAATGTTGGACAAATATGCAGTTCAACTCCTTCTGTGAGCTGAGCAATGGAGACACCCATGTTTAGGACCTGTGGGGAAAAACATGTTATACGTTATCTAACAAAATGCTAACTGAACCTACTATAATCATGATAAGGAATTAAATTTAGGTGTAGTTAGGTTGGGTTACATTTCCTTTCAGACCCTACCAGTCCAATATAGAATAATTTACATAGCATAACCTACTTAATGTTGCAAAATTTATATAGATACACAAGGACTGTGTAAATTTACGTAATATTATGTATATCAGTGATCCAGGACGAATTGTCACCTCAGGAAGCAAATTTTCTTTCCAGGTTGTCTTGATTTATATTAATATACAGAAGGGAGAAGCCAGGATTTTGATCATATAAATTTTATACACTACTGACAAGTTGGTAAACAAATCTGTCATTGAAGCTCGTGATATTTTGATTTAGAAACAACTGATCTCATTAACTGCCTTGTGGAAATTAGATCTCAAAAATATTAATACTGTATCAGAAACAAAATATGAATGTGTAGCAAAGAAATATAAGTTAAAAATATTTATATAAATATATATCAAAATCAAAAAAGCAATTTGTATAAACAATAGTGATATAATAAAAGGAATAGCAACAAATGTGGTTTTAAACAGCTGCAGAAAATGCTTTAGGAAAATTAATATTGGTCTTCATAAAGACTTCACGACCAGTAACACACAGGACATTATCTACCATCTCAAAATTTGCTTCAAACCTGACGACGTCAAGTCTCCTACACAACCTCCATTATGGTCTCCGCTACTCTCCTCACTACCTGCCTCACCACTGTAGGTAAGTGTGTCTATTTCTCTAAATTAACCAATAATAACTCAGAAATAACTCTTTCTTAATAAGGTAGGAAAAATCTCCACGTCTCTATTTTGCTTGCTCATGCATCGTACTCAATGGTGTTGCAAAGAATTACAAATCTCTTTACTAAATATTCAATGGTGTCAACATCTGCTCTATTTTAATTTCAATAATTAATGGGATTACATCTTGATTGTGTATTTTGAACAAGAGTTCCTTATTATGTGTAGAATTTCTCCCGGGGTCACTAAAAGGCATCAAGAATTAAGTGTTCGACTGAAACAATACTCAAATATAATAAAACAATATATTTCCTTGTAAGAAACTGAAACGAAGATCTACGACAAATCATTCGACAGAGATGTCAGCTCACTTGAGGAGAAATATGTTTAATTTTACGTCTGAAATCTTTATTTACATTTGTTGTTCTGTTATCTCTGCAGTGAATTGTCAGAAACTCAAAATTACTTCGATAATAATAATAATAATAATAATAATAATAATAATAATAATAATAATAATAATAATAATAATAATAATAATAATAATAATAATAATAATAATAATAATAATAATAATAAAGTCACATAAGCAAACTTAAAAGTCACTATTAACTAAAATATTCCTTCAGTAATGTTTAAATAAATTGTTTAGCAAAGCAACAAGTTGATAAATGAGACACTTGTGCAATATTTAGGAATCTTTATTCTGGTAACGTTTTGCCAGCCAGTGGCTTCATCAGTCCAATACAGAGAACAGTGGAAGATGAGGAAGAGATTGAAGTAATCAGTCCTTCAGCCTGGAGTCTATGTAATCAGTCCATCTATCTTGCTGAAACTGATGGGCTGATTGCATCGAATCCAGGCTGAGGGACTGATTACCCCAATCCCCTTTTTTTTCACCATTCTTCGTATTGGACTGGTGAAACTACTGTCTGGTGATACCTTTCAACAATAAATATACCCAAGTGTTGCACATGTGTCTAATTTGTCAACTAGTCGGTTATCTGAACAATTTATATCTAAAAATAAACAAATACATTTATAAATAAAATCACAAAATATTATATATCACCTTCACAACAAAATCTAAATTCTTCAGTTCCAATGACAACTAAAATAAAGAATTAAAAATAGACAACTACAAGTTTGAAGTATCGTCAGCAGCAACTTAGATTTCATCTCACACCATCAGGAGTTTTATCCTCTGGTTCGTATTAATCTTTCATTATAATGATTCCTACGTGTTCTCTCCTCGTCCACTAACAACGTTCCAGTCACTGTTGAGTCAATTCTTCCTTCAGCGGTTCCTTGCCACGTCTGCCCATGAGTTATATATTTTTTCTACTGTATTGACTTTTTTCAAAATAGCTCTATTACATTCGAGTGCTTGGTTGTGGTCAGGGCTCATTATTTTTACGGTGTCTTCGTCCATGTTAAGTTCTAGTTCAACATGATATTTTTGAAGCAGCTCTATGACAAATAAACCTTTATTTTTCATTAACTTATGATATGATCCTTTGGGACACACTGTAAGAAGAGTATGCCATTGCTTAGCAACCAGGGGACTTGTCACAGACTTACAACCTTCTGTGAGGTCAACGGGGACCTCTGGCTCAACGGGGACCTCTGGCTTAACGGGGACATCTGGCTCGACAGCGACTTCTGGCTCAACGGGAACCTGTGGCTCAACTGGGACCTCTGGCTCAACGGGGACCTCTGGCTCAGCAGGGACATCTTGTTCACCACTGCAGGGGAAGGCTTCTGTTGTTTCACTGATATCCTGAGAGCAGAAAGTGAACTTGATCATCAACATCAACAGGATCAGGAGAGTTAAACAATCAAGAATTTCGTCGGCATCAAGTGACCTAGCAGACTCCACAATCATCTGCTTCTGCAACTCAACGTATCTCAGTTGGCGATGACGGTGTCTTTGAGTGATGAGAGAGCCAAGCAAGGGTGCGTACCTCCAGTACGTGTCCGGATCAACCTGTAAAGGAAGAGGCTCGGCAGGTGAAGAGACGGAGTAAGAAGCTGGCAGGAAATACCTCAGGTTTTGGATAATATTTTTTGAAGTTGACAGTTCAACTAGCTCTCCATATTCCTTCCGAAGAGTGTTTTCCAAGGCCACATTTCTTCTCCACAGATAAACTTGCCAGGCGGTCAGTGACATGACGAGCCCAACGCCAACCACCCAGAACTTAAGATTCATTTTTGATCTTTTAAACAAGGATGGCTTGGAGAAAATCACTTGTTATATTCTTGATCTTGGCTAAGAATAATAGAAGATTTGCTAGTATAAGAATGTAAACTCCTGAGGTTCTAATTAATATGTCAGTTGTAATAAATAAGTTAGGCTGGAACTGTCAGTCATCCGACATTTTCTCTATATACGAAAGTGAGATGAAGATGATCAATGGTGAGTAGTAAAAATTATCACAGTGGTGATAGATATGTAATGATGGTAGATGTGCAGTGGTGGTAGATGTGTATTGAAGGTAGACGTGTAATGATGGAAGATGTGTAGTGATGGTAGATGTGTAGTGATGGTAGATGTGTATTGATGGTAGATGTGTAGTGATTTAAGATGTGTATTGATGGTAGATGTGTAGTGATGGTAGATGTAGTGATAGATGATGGTAGATGTGTAGTGATGGTAGATGTGTAGTGATGGTAGATGTGTAGTGATGGAAGATGTGTAGTGATGGTAGATGTGTAGTGATGGTAGATGTGTAGTGATGGTAGATGTGTAGTGATGGTAGATGTGTAGTGATGAGATGGTAGTGATGAGTGATGTGTAGTGATGGTAGATGTGTAGTGATGGTAGATGTGTAGGGATGGTAGATGTGTAGTGATGGTAGATGTGTAGTGATGGTAGATGTGTAGTGATGGTAGATGTGTAGTGATGGTAGATGTGTAGTGATGGTAGATGTGTAGTGATGGTAGATGTGTAGTGATGGTAGATGTGTAGTGATGGTAGATGTGTAGTGATGTAGATGTGTAGTGATGGTAGATGTGTAGTGATGGTAGATATGTAGTGATGGTAGATGAATGTAGATAGTGATGGTAGATGTGTAGTGATGGTAGATGTGTAGTGATGGTAGAGAGGGTGAGTGTAGTGATGGTAGATGTGTAGTGATGGTAGATGTGTAGTGATGGTAAGGTAGATGGTAGATGTGTAGTGATGGTAGATGTAGTGATGGAGATGTAGTGAGGTGATGTGTAGTGATGGTAGATGTGTAGTGATGGTAGATGTGTAGTGATGGTAGATGTGTAGTGATGGTAGTGTGTAGTGATGAATGTGATGTAGATGGAATGTAGTGTGAGATGTGTAGTGATGGTAGATGTGTAGAGATCATAGATGTGTAGTGATGGTAGATGTGTAGTGATAATAGATGTGTTGTGATGGTAGATTTGTAGTGATGGTAGTTGTGTAGTGATGGTAGATGTTTAGTGATGGTAGATGTGTACTGAAGGTAGATGTGTAGTGATGGTAGATGTGTAGAGATGGTTGAGAGTATGTAGATGTGTAGTGATGGTAGATGTGTAGTGATGGTAGATGTGTAGTGAAGGTAGATGTGTAGTGAAGATAGATGCGAAGTGAAGATAGATGTGTAGTGATGGTAGATCTGTAGTGATGGTAGATGTGTAATGATGGTAGATGTGTTGTGATGGTAGATGGGTAGTGATAGATGTGTAGTGATGGTAGATGTGAAGTGATGGATGATGTGTAGTGATGGTAGATATTTACTGATCATAGATGTGTAGTGATGGTAGATGTGTAGAGATCATAGATGTGTAGTGATGGTAGATGTGTAGTGATAATAGATGTGTGAGGTAGTGTAGTGATGAGTTGTGTAGTGATGGTAGATGTTTAGTGATGGTAGATGTGATGATGGAGTAGTAGATGTGGATAGTGTAGTATGGTAGATGGAATGTATGATGAGATGTGTAAGGAATGGTAGATGTGTGTAGTAATGGTAGATGTGTAGTGTATGGTAGATGTGTAGTGATAGTAGATGTGTAAGATGATGTAGATGTGTAGTGATGGTAGATGTGTAGTGATGGTAGATGTAGTGATGGAGATGGTAGTGATGATGTGTAGATGGAGATGATGATAGATGAGTGATGGTAGATGGTAGATGGTAGTGATGGTAGATGTGTAGAATAGATATGTAGTGATGTAGATGTAAGTGATGGTAGATGTGTAAGATGGATGATGTAGTGATGGTAGATAGATGAGTGTGAGATGGTAGAAGATTAGATGTAATATGATAGATGGTAGTGATGGTAGATGTGTATATTGATGATAGATGTGAAGTATGTGATAGTGATGTAAGATAGGTAGATGTGTAGTGAGGTAGATGTGAAGTAGATAGTAGATGTGTAGTGATGGTAGATGTAGTGATGGTAGATGTGTAGATATGGTGATGTGTAGATAGATGGTAAGAAGTAGTTAGTGATGGTAGAAGTGTAGTGATGGTGATGTGAGATGTATGATTGTAGTGATGCAGTGATGGTAGAGTGAACTTATGATAGATGTGTAGATGTAGTGATGATGTGTAGATTAGATGGTAGATGTGTAGTGATGGTAGATGTGTAGTGATGGTAGATGTGTAAAGATGGTTGATGTGTAGTTGGGGAAGATATGTAGTGATAGTAGATGTGTAGTGATGGTAGATGTGTAGTGATGGTAGATGTGTAGATTTAGGTGTAGTGATGGTAGAAGTGTAGTGATGGTAGATGTGTAGAGATGGTTGATGTGTAGTGATGGATGCATTGTGATGGTAGATGTGAACTTATGATAGATGTGTAGTGATGGTAGATGTGTAATTATGATAGATGTGTAGTGATGGTAGATGTGTAGTAATGGTAGATGTGTAGTGATGGTAGAAGTGTAGTGATGGTAGATGTGTAGTGATGGTAGATATGTAGTGATAGTAGATGTGTAATGATAGTAGATGTGTAGTGATGGTAGATGTGTAGTTTTAGATAAGTAGTGATAGATGTGATATGATGGTAGATGTGATGATGATAGATGTGATGATGTAGAATGTTAGTGATGGTAGATTGCAATTATGATAGAGTAGGATGGTAGATGTAGTGAGTAGATGTGTAATGGTTATGTGTAGTGGAGTATGGTATATGTGTAATATGGTAGATGTAGTGATGGTAGATGTAATGGCTGATGTGTAGGATTGAGAGGTAGTGATGGTAGATGTAGGATGGTTGAGTGTAGTGATGTTGATGGTAGATGTGAACTAGATAGATGGTAGTGATGGTAGATGTGAATTATGATGTGTAGTGATGTTAGATGTGTAGTGATGGATATGTAGTGGGTGAATAGATGTGTAGTGATGGTAGATATGTGTGGATGATAGATGTGTAGTGATGGTTGATGTGTATTGATAGTATGTGTAGTGATGGTAGATGTGTCGTGGTAGATGTGTAGTGATGGTAGGTGTGTAGATCACTATCAAAATGTTCATTACATCACTATCAACACCTTCCTTACTTCACTATGCAAGCACATTATTAATCACTATCAACATCTTTGTTCATCACTGTCAACATCTTCATTACATCACTATCAACACCATCATTAACTATCAAGACCTTCATTACATCTCTATCAACATCTTCATTACATCACTATCAACCTTCTTATCATCAATTAAATCATTCGTTATATCACTGTCAAAATCTTCATTACATCACTATCAACACCATCATTACATCACTATCAACACCTTCATTACATCTCTATCAACATCTTCATTACATTACTATCAACATCTTCATTACATCACTATCAACACCTTCATTACATCACTATCAACACCTTCATTACATCACATTCAACACTTCACACATCACTATCAACACCTTCATTACATCACTGTCAACACCTTCATTACATCACTATCAACACCTTCATTACATCACTATCAACACCTTCATTACATCACTATCAACATTAAACATCTAACTTATCAACACAACACTTCATTACATCACTTCAACACTACAACACCATTCTCACTTCAAACCTTAACATCACTATCAACAATCTTCATTACATACTATCAACATCTTCATTACATCACTATCAACACCCTTCATTACATCACTATCAACACTTCATTACATACTATCAACACTTCATTACATCACTATCAACACCTTCATTACATCACTGTCAACACCTTATTACATACTTCAACATCTTCATTACATCACATCAACATCATTACATCACTGTCAGACTCATTACATCACTCAACACTTCATTACATCACATCAACATCCCATTCGTCACTTAACATATGTACAACTTCGTCATGAGCATACAGTACAACTTCTCATGTGAGCATACAGTACCAACTTCTTAGTGAGCATACAGTACCAACTTCGTCAGTGAGCATACAGTACCAACTTCGTCAGTGAGCATACAGTACCAACTTCGTCATGTGAACATTCAGTACAACTTCGTCAAGTGAGCATACAGTACCAACTTCGTCATGTGAGCATACAGTACCAACTTCGTCATGTGAGCATACAGTACCAACTTTCGTCATGTGAGCATACAGTACCAACTTCGTCAGTGAGCATACAGTACCAACTTCGTCATGTGAGCATACAGTACCAACTTCGTTAATGTGAGCATACAGTACCAACTTCGTCAAGTGAGCATACAGTACCAACTTCGTCAAGTGAGCATACAGTACCAACTTCATGTAAGCATACAGTACCAACTCGTCATGAGCATACAGTACCAACTTTGTCAGTGAGCATACAGTACCAACTTCGTCAGTGAGCTAAGTACCAACTTCGTCAGTGAGCATACAGTACCAACTTGTCATGTGACATACAGTACAACTTGTCAAGTGAGCATACAGTACCAACTTGTCATGTGAGCATACAGTACCAACTTCTCATGTGAGCATACAGTACCAACTTCGTCATGAGCATACAGTACAACTTCTTCATGTGACATACAGTACCAACTTCTCATGTGAGCATACAGTACCAACTTCTGTCATGGACATACAGTATCCAACTTCGTCAGTGAGCATACAGTACCAACTTCGTCATGTGAGCATACAGTACCAACTTCGTCATGTGACATACAGTACCAACTTCTTCATGTGACATACAGTACCAACTTTGTCATGTGAGCATACAGTACCAACTTGTCATGTGAGCATACAGTACCAACTTCGTCATGTGAGCATACAGTACCAACTTCTTCATGTGAGCATACATACAACTTCTGTCATGTGAGCATACAGTACCAACTTTCATTGAGCATACAGTACCAACTTCGTCATGTGACATACAGTACCAACTTCGTCATGTGACATACAGTACCAACTTCGTCATGTGAGCATACAGTACCAACTTCGTCAGTGACATACAGTACCAACTTCGTCATGTGAGCATACAGTACCAACTTCTTCATGTGACATACAGTACCAACTTCGTCATGTGAGCATACAGTACCATTCAACATTCTGTCATGTGAGCATACAGTACCAACTTCGTCATGTGAGCATACAGTACCAACTTCGTCATGTGAGCATACAGTACCAACTTCTCATGTGAGCATACAGTACCAACTTTATCATGTGAGCATACAGTACCAACTTCATCATGTGAGCATACAGTACCAACTTCGTCATGTGAGCATACAGTACCAACTTCGTCATGTGAGCATACAGTACCAACTTCGTCATGTGAGCATACAGTACCAACTTCGTCATGTGAGCATACAGTACCAACTTCCGTCATGTGAGCATACAGTACCAACTTCTTCATGTGAACATACAGTACCAACTTTGTCATGTGAGCATACAGTACCAACTTCGTCATGTGAGCATACAGTACCAACTTCGTCATGTGAGCATACAGTACCAACTTCGTCATGTGATCATACAGTACCAACTTCGTCATGTGAACATACAGTACCAACTTTGTCATGTGAGCATACAGTACCAACTTCGTCATGTGAGCATACAGTACCAACTTCGTCATGTGACATACAGTACCAACTTCGTCATGTGAGCATACAGTACCAACTTCGTCATGTGAGCATACAGTACCAACTTCGTCATGTGAGCATACAGTACCAACTTGTCATGTGAGCATACAGTACCAACTTCGTCATGTGAGCATACAGTACCAACTTCGTCATGTGAGCATACAGTACCAACTTCGTCATGTGAGCATACAGTACCAACTTCGTCATGTGAGCATACAGTACCAACTTCGTCATGTGATCATACAGTACCAACTTCTTCATGTGAACATACAGTACCAACTTTGTCATGTGAGCATACAGTACCAACTTCTTCATGTGAGCATACAGTACCAACTTCGTCATGTGAGCATACAGTACCAACTTCGTCATGTGAGCATACAGTACCAACTTCGTCATGTGAGCATACAGTACCAACTTCGTCATGTGAGCATACAGTACCAACTTTGTCATGTGAACATACAGTACCAACTTTGTCATGTGAACATACAGTACCAACTTTGTCATGTGAGCATACAGTACCAACTTCGTCATGTGAGCATACAGTACCAACTTGTCATGTGAGCATTCATGTTACCAACTTCGTCATGTGAGCATACAGTACCAACTTCTCATGTGAGCATACAGTAACTTCATGACTACAGTCAATGTCAGTGAGCATACAGTACCAACTTCGTCAGTGAGCATACAGTACCAACTTCGTCATGTGAGCATAAGTACCAACTTCTTATGTGAGCATACAGTACCAACTTCTGTCATGTGAGCATACAGTACCAACTTGTCATGTGAGCATACAGTACCAACTTCGTCAAGTGAGCATACAGTACCAACTTCGTCATGTGAGCATACAGTACCAACTTTCGTCATGTGAGCATACATACCAACTTCGTCAAGTGAGCATACAGTACCAACTTCGTCATGTGAGCATACAGTACCAACTTCGTCATGTGAGCATACAGTACCAACTTCGTCAGTGAGCATACAGTACCAACTTCGTCAAGTGAGCATACAGTACCAACTTCGTCAGTGAGCATACAGTACCAACTTCGTCATGTGAGCATACAGTACCAACTTCGTCATGTGAGCATACAGTACCAACTTGTAAGTGAGCATACAGTACCAACTTCGTCAGTGAGCATACAGTACCAACTTCGTCAGTGAGCATACAGTACCAACTTCGTCAGTGAGCATACAGTACCAACTTCGTCATGTGAGCATACAGTACCAACTTCGTCATGTGAGCATACAGTACCAACTTCGTCATGTGAGCATACAGTACCAACTTCGTCAAGTGAGCATACAGTACCAACTTCGTCATGTGAGCATACAGTACCAACTTCGTCATGTGAGCATACAGTACCAACTTCGTCAAGTGAGCATACAGTACCAACTTCGTCAAGTGAGCATACAGTACCAACTTCGTCAAGTGAGCATACAGTACCAACTTCGTCAAGTGAGCATACAGTACCAACTTCGTCAAGTGAGCATACAGTACCAACTTCGTCAAGTGAGCATACTGACCCTAAAATGTTTTTAATTAGAACACTTCGAAAATTAACCTCTTTTATTACAGATTTATTTTTTAAATATTTGGAGCTCGAGCGAGTATGCGTTGATCAACGCTAGCGAGTATGCGTTGATCAACGCTAGCGAGTATGCGTTGATCAACGCTAGGGAGTATGCTTTGATCAACATTAATTTAAATAGTGATGTACCTGACGAACTATTAGCCAAACTGTCAAAATTTAAAAGTATAAATAATATATATAACACGAGATTCTTCGAACTTCTAAAATTGATCGATTAGGAGGAATCAGGTCCCTGCAATGAGCCTTCAACCCTACAACAATAATTAAGGGAACAGAACAAGGCGAGTACAACTAGATGAGTACAGATGAGTAATACTAGGGGACTAAAACTAGGGTAATATATCTCAATGAGTACAAACAAAATATCGACTCAATTAAGCAAAATACGTTAATATTTTATCTTTATTTATCATGTTTCAAACTTGGCTGACTGACAGTGTTCCCGGCTGACACCTACTGACCAGGTCATGCTAATCAGGGCTGACACCTGCTGATCAACACCTACTGACCAGGTCATGCTGATCAGGGCTGACACCTGCTGATCAACACCTAGTGACCAGTTCATGCTGATCAGGGCTGACACCTGCTGATCAAAATCTACTGACCAGGTCATGTAGATCAGGGCTGATACCTGTTGATCAACACCTACTGACCAGGCCATGCTGATCAGGGCTGACACCTGCTGATCAACACCTACTGACCATTTCATGCTGATCAGGGCTGACACCTGCTGATCAACACCTACTGACCAGGTCATGCTTATCAGGGCTGACACCTGCTGATCAGTACCTACTGACCAGCTCATGCTGATCAGGGCTGACACCTGCTGATCAACACCTACTGACCAGCTCATGCTGATCAGGGCTGACACCTCCTGATCAACACCTACTGACCAGGTCATGCTGATCAGGGCTGACACCTGCTGATCAACACCTACTGACCAGGTCTTGCTGATCAGGGCTGACACCTGCTGATCACCTCACACATAGCAAAGCTGACATCTGCTGATCGAGTCACACTGATCACAGCTGTTACCTACTAACTGGCTCACACCAGGCATTGTTAATTCCAAAGTCGCAACCGCTGGTTTTTCCAAGCATTACCTAACGTCAGTTTCCCAGCATAGGAAAATTGTAGGTTGGGAAGGAGTAGGTTTTGTTATATAATGTTATGCTATGTTAAATTATGTTATACTCATAATGAGTTAGGCTATATTTTGCTAAATTATGATTGGTTCATTAATGTTATTTTATGTTACGTTACGTTACATTACGTTATGTTATGTTTCCCAAAAAATATATAATTTTTGTGTTATTTAACATTTAGTTAGGTTAACTTAGGTCAGGTTAGGTTAAATTAGATTATGTTAGATTATGTTTGGATAAGTTATACCCAATTGTGGTAGGCTAGATAAAGGTAATTCTAATTATATTCGGTTAAGTTCAACTAATGAGGGTTAAGTTAGTTTAGGTTGTGTTAAAGTTGTGGGTGCTATAAGGTCTGCGACCAGGCCTCATGGTGGATCAGGGCCTGATCAACCAGGCTGTTACTGTTGGCCGCACGCAAACCGACATACGAACCACAGCCCGGCTGGTCAGGTACTGACTTTAGGTGCTTCTCCAGTGCCTGCTTGAAGACTTAGCTAAGTAACGTTAGATTAGTTTTGCTAGATTAGTTATAACTAAGCAAGACTTCATAAGGTTAATGTTATGTTATGTTTTGGTAAGATTAGTTCAAGTTAGGTTAGTTTAGATTGTGGCAATATAAGTTAGGTTACGATTTTGCACCTATATGATAATGGAGAGAAACAATATATTAGCAAAATCTGTTCTTATGTTTCTATGCATTATCATTATTACTATCACCATAGGGAAGCAATAAACCCGTAGTGGTAATACATCTGAAGAGGACTGGAGGTATTAAATATTATTATATTTCCAGTGAAGTAATAAACTCGTATGAGTCTTAAAGCAACAAAAGAAGACAGTGAAGAAGGGAACATGTTGAAGTCTCAAAGTAGCACAACAATGATAGGTTGTTACTTGGTAACAAACGAAGGAAAGTATCGCTAAGTTGTCAGGATGTGTCTTCCTCTGATGTGTCTTCCTCTGATGTGTCTTCCTCTGATGTGTCTTCCTGATGTCTTCCTCTGATGTGTCTTCCTCTGATGTCTTCCTCCAATGTGTCTTCCTCTGATGTGTCTTCCTCTGATGTGTCTTCCTCTGTGTGCTTCCTCTGATGTGTCTTCCTCTGATGTGTCTTCCTGATGTGTCTTCCTCTGATGTGTCTCGTTGACTCGTCAAATCAGTTGATGCAAGCTCGTGGTCATGACATGCAACTATTGCCATATGCAATTGTCCCTTAGTTTTATTTTCAGTAAATTGTTTTATTGTCTTGTGAAGCCTTGTGAAAGTCTTTTCTGTTCAAACATTCAACATGGATGTGTCTTACTTAGAAGGTTTCTGATTTTTAGTCAAGTTACTAGGCTCTAGTCTCCTAGCATTAATTGTAATATAGTACTTTAATAGTTTACAAAAATAACTTTATAATGCCTGTTCTGGGCAGCCTAAGTTTCTCAAAAATTATTCACCTTATCAAAACATTACTTTTATAAATTTAGACTGTGTAAGTTTAACATATTTATTATATTTGTTTTAAGCAAATTGCTTTTGAATACATCCTTATATGGGCTATAAACTTTCGTTTATCAAGTGTTTTATTTAGTGGAAGATTTGCTGTTTTACAGAACTTGCATTCTTCAAGTTCTGAATTTTACTTATAATATACGAAGTATTAGGAGAATCTTACATAAATAACCTTAAGAGCAATAACAAAATACTGTGTTACCAAGCTTTAAAATTATAGTCTTTAAGCTGCTTTAAATAACACAATGTAATTTTAAACTCTTTCAACTTTCTCTAACCAGTGTCTTTATCAATCCAATACAGAAAAAATATTAAAGATGAGAATGAGTTTGTTGAGTACTTGTAGGCATAGAGATTGATTAACTCAAGGCATAGAGATTGATTAACTCAAGGCATAGAGATTGATTAACTCAAGGCATAGAGATTGATTAACTCAAGGCATAGAGATTGATTAACTCAAGGCATAGAGATTGATTAACTCAAACTGGATTTATAAAGTCACTGGTTGGCGCAACTTTTTTTCAATAAATCATATTTAGTTTTTTAGCCTGTCTTATTGAAATTGATTTTATAGTAAATAACAATTTTCTGAAAATCTCATTTTTTTTGTTTAAATTTTAACTTAATGCAATCAATATCTTTTATACATTATCTTTTAATTCAATGATTATCTTTTATACAGTGGGGGGTGGCCTTCCTAGTGAAGCAGAGATATTCATTCCTCAACATCCATGTTGACGTGGACACCACCATAGCGATGGAACTGACGACCTCATATAGACGGCTGATACTGGGAACGAGATACTCTCCCCCAGACAGCCGTACATACACTTCATCCCCTTTTACCTGATACTCAGTAAAAATGTCCCTACAGTTCTAGCAGGATATTTTAATGGCCATCACCCCGCTTTCTTCAACTGCGCGCCGCCCATCCGCTAAGTGACCAAAAAGGAAAACAAATATTTAGTATAATGGTAGCAAGAAACCTATCATTCCAAAGACCATTCTTTAAGTCATACGTGGCCCCCCACCCGGGGACACTTGATACCTCTAACCTTCCCTCCAGGGAGGTTCCTTGACACCTGTGATCTTCCCTCCAGGGAGGTTCCTTGACACCTGTGATCTTCCCTCCAGGGAGGTTCCTTGAAACCTGTGATCTTCCCTCCAGGGAGGTTCCTTGAAACCTGTGATCTTCCCTCCAGGGAGGTTCCTTGAAACCTGTGATCTTCCCTCCAGGGAGGTTCCTTGACACCTGTGATCTTCCCTCCAGGGAGGTTCCTTGACACCTGTTTTCTTCCCTCCAGGGAGGTTCCTTGACACCTGTTTTCTTCCCTCCAGGGAGGTTCCTTGACACCTGTGATCTTCCTCAGAAAGTGGATCTTCCAGGTCGGCACCTACATGTCATTCCAAGGACCCTGGAGTCACACCAGTGGTGATCCAAAAAAAGTTAAAATGAGTCCTGGAGAACAAAAACACCTCGAATCATGAGATATGACCCAAAAAGTAAGCAGCATCACCGTCAGCCCCACATTCACCAAAACGTTAGGTCCAACAGCCCCTATACCAACATAAACAGGTGAGGCGTACCAGCCAACACCTAAAAAGAACGTAGCATACCTTACCTAGGCATGGCACCTGATGTGACTTTCCCCAAAACACACACTAGGGAATTGTGATAGCTGCACTCCAGCTCAACCCGCACTTCTCATTTTGGTGGTTCAAGGTTCCATCTACTCGTCTACCTCAAATCACAGCTAAACAAGAAGAGATAAGTGATCTATACACTACATCATGTACATTATACACGAGACAATGCATCAGCAACCACATTCTCCATTCCCTTCACGTAATGAATCACCAGATTAAGAGATTGAAGAAATAAAATCCACCTTGTGAGTCTCTGGTAGTGTTTCCTCATTAAGTGAAGGAAACGTAAAGATTGTGGTCACTATACACAGTTATAGGGTGAACTGACCCTGATATATAAGCTAAGAAATGTTGCACTGAGAATACTGAAACACGAACCTCCTTTTCTATGGTGGCACAGTTTCATTGTGTCTCTTAAGTTTTGCCGAGAAGTAGCTGACTGGCAAAGCAATGCCGAAGCCTGCATGGCACTGTGTGTGTGTGTGTGTGTGTGTGTGTGTGTGTGTGTGTGTGTGTGTGTGTGTGTGTGTGTGTGTGTGTGTGTGTGTGTGTGTGTTAGTTACCATTTTGTCCTAGGCACATGTCGATTAGACACTAGGCCTGTTGTATGTATGTGTGTGTGTGTGTGTTTGTTTGTGTAACGAAACACTTCGAAATGTTTCGGCCCCGCCGGGAATTGAACCCGGGCCCTCCGTGCGTGAAGCAAGAGCGCTAGCCACCATGTGTGTGTGTGTGTGTGTATGTGTGTGTTTGTGTGTGTGTGTATGTTGTGTGTGTGTGTGTGTGTTTGTGTGTATGTGTGTATGTGTGTGTGTGTGTGTTGTGTGTGTGTGTGTGTGTGTGTTTGTGTGTATGTGTGTATGTGTGTGTGTGTGTTGTGTGTGTGTGTGAGTACTCACCTAGTTGTGGTTGCAGGGGTCGAGTCATAGCTCCTGGCCCCGCCTCTTCACTGGCCGCTACTGGCATGCTCCCTGCACAATGAGCTTTATCATACCTCTCCTGAAAGCTATGTATGGAACCTGCCTCCACTACATCGCTTCCCGAGCTATTCCACTTCCCGACCACTCTATGACTGAAGAAATACTTCCTAACATCCCTGTGATTCATTTGAGTCTTCAACTTTCAATTGTGTCCCCTTGTTGTTGTGTCCCATCTCTGGAACAGTCTGTCTCTGTCCACCTTGTCAATTCCTCTCAGTATCTTATATGTCGTTATCATGTCCCCCCTATCTCTCCTGTCCTCCAGTGTCGTCAGGTCGAATTCCCTTAACCTCTCCTCGTAGGACATACCCCTTCGCTCCGGGACTAGTCTTGTTGCAAACCTTTGCACTTTCTCTAGCTTCTTTACGTGCTTGGTTAGATGTGGGTTCCAAACTGGTGCTGCATACTCCAGTAAGGGCCTGATGTACACAGTTTACAGGGTCCTGAACGATTCTTTATTAAGATGTCGGAATGCTGTTCTTAGGCTTGCTAGGCGCCCATATGCTGCAGCAGTTATTTGGTTGATGTGCGCCTCAGGAGATGTGCCTGGTGTTATACTCACCCCAAGATCTTTTTCCTTGATTGAGGTTTGTAGTCTCTGGCCCCCTAGACTGTACTCCATCTGTGGTCTTCTTTGCCCTTCCCCAATCTTCATGACTTTGCACTTGGTGGGGTTGAACTCCAGGAGCCAATTGCTGAACCAGGCTTGCAGCCTGTCCAGATTCCTTTGTAGTTCTGCCTGGTCCTCTTCCGATTGAATTATTCTCATCAACTTCACATCATCTGCAAACAGGGACACTTCAGAGTCTATTCCTTCCGTCATGTCGTTCACAAATACCAGAAACAGCACCGGTCCCAGGACCGACCCCTGTGGAACCCCACTCGTCACCGGCGCCCATTTTGACACCTCGCCACGTATCATGACTCGCTGCTATCTTCCTGACATATATTCCCTGATCCATTGTAGTGCCTTCCCTGTTATCCCTGCCTGGTCCTCCAGCTTCTGCACTAATCTCTTATGTGGAACTGTGTCAAACGCCTTTTTACAGTCCAGGAATATGCAATCTACCCACCCCTCTCTCTCTTGTGTTACTGCTGTCACCCTGTCGTAGAACTCCAGTAGGTTTTGTGACACAGGATTTCCCGTCCCTGAAACCGTGTTGGCCGTCGTTGATAAGCTCATTTCTTTCTAGGTGCTCCACCACTCTTCTCCTGATAATCTTCTCCATGACCTTGCATACTATACATGTCAGTGACACTGGTCTGTAGTTTAGTGCTACGTTCCTGTCTCCTTTTTTAAAGATTGATAGTGAAACGTAGTCAAGGGATACGAAATATGAGAGGGAAAACCCGTCTAGGGTGATTGAATATTATAGGGAAACCCGTACAGGGCGACAATATGTAACAGGGAAACCCGTCCAGGGCGATGAAATATGACAGTGAAGCCTGTCAAGGGCAATGGAATATGACAGTGAAACCTGTCCAGGACGATGATATATGACAGGAAAACCCGTTAAGGGAGTCAAAATTTGGAGGCAAACTCGTCCAGTGCGACAATATATAACAGTCAAACCCGTCCAGTGCGACAATATATTACAGTCAAACACGTCCAGTGCGACAATATATGACAGTCAAACCCGTCTAGGACGATGAAATACGACCGAGAAACGTGTCTGGCCGTCGAAATATGACAAGGAAACCTGTCCAGCACCACGGAATTTGAAAAGGAAACCTGGCAGGAAAAATTTCCCCCTCTCTTCCCTGCCTCATTACCTTCTTATTACCTCCTCTTCCCCTCCTCCTCCTCCCTCCCCTCTCCCCATCATCAACACTCTCCCCTGCACACTTGTCAAGAGTATCATCCAGTGTGGAACTGGTTTTGCTCTAAGTTAATTTCACTAATTTGAACTCTGGCGTAAATTTTGAGAAATTTAACGCCATTATGGAAATGCGAGATTTAGTGGCGGCGGCGGCGGCTACTGCCGCCGCCGCAGCCGCCGCCAACAAAAGCAATAACAACAATTGTGGTTGCTACAACAGTAAAGATAATAATAACAACGACCATCAGTAGTGATAAGCAGTATCAGTAACGTGATGCTCAACGGTAACTACATACTAGGTCCGACACACAAAACAAGATTATGCCTGTAACTCTTTTTATTTAACAAATTAAAGAAATCAGCTATGATCACCTTCAAAATAGTTTCCTTCTAAGTTGACACACAGGTGTACACGACGCTGTCAACGTTCAAAGCAATTCCGCAGATCATTTCCTGAAAGGCTGTTGAGGATCTCCTTCGGTTTTGCTTTCACATCTACCCACAAAAAATAGGTTCCTTTGAGCACTGACTCGACCTTTGGGACGAGGTAGAAGACGCAGGAGCCAGGTCTGGCGAATATGGTGGGTGCTCAAGCACAGTCATGTTTTTATTAGCTAAAAACTGCTTCACAGACACAGCGTTGTGGGCTTCGTGTTGTCTAGGTGCAAAATCAATAGGTTTCTCCACAATTCTGGTCGTTTCCTTCTCACGCATTCGCGTAATTTCGTTAGAATGCGTCAAACACTTTCCCTGTCCAAATGAGCTTTCTGAGCTACTGCTCGAACACCCAACCTTCAGTCTCTTCGAATCACATCTCGCACTTATTCAATGTTGTCAACAGTAACTACTGTACCTGGGCAGCCTGGACGATCATCTCTCACACTTTCTCTGCCTTCACAAAATCGTTTGTGACATTCAGAAACGCGTGCACGAGACATGCGCTCCTCACCGTAAGCTTTAGTCAGTAACTGAAAAGTTTCCGTCGCGGAATTTTTCAGTTTCAAAGGAAACTTGATGTTCACCTTCGCACTCCGACATTTTCCGACCGAGGGTAAGAAAACGTCTGTATCTGGACACTCGTCCACTCGTACTGAGATAAGCGACGAGTTGAGTCTTGTCTCACTGTGACAGGTTCGAACATGTTCTATAATCATCTCTTTGTCTCTCCCCTTTCACTCTTGCTTCCCCAGCTATATGGAGTAAAGGGAAGTAAAGGGTGTGATAAAAGAGAAAAAGGTAGCTTATGAGAGGTTTTTACAAAACAGAAGTGTTAATAGAAGAGCAGAGTATATGGAGAGTAAACGAAAGGTGAAGAGAGTGGTGAGAGAGTGCAAAAGAAGAGCGGATGAAAGAATGGGAGAGGCTCTGTCAAGAAATTTTGCTGAAAACAAGAAAAAAATTTGGAGCGAGATAAACAAGGTAAGAAAGCCTAGGGAACGAATGGATTTGTCAGTTAAAAACAGAGTAGGGAGTTAGTAGATGGGGAGCTGGAGATATTGGGTAGATGGCGGGAATATTTTGAGGAACTTTTAAATGTCGATGAAAAAAGGGAGGCGGTAATTTCCTGTACTGGCCAGGGAGGTACAACATCGTTTAGGAGTGAAGAAGAGCAGGATGTGAGTGTGGGGGAGGTGCGTGAGGCATTACGTAGAATGAAAGGGGGTAAAGCAGCTGGAACTGACGGGATCATGACAGAAATGTTAAAAGCAGGGGGGGATATAGTGTTGGAGTGGTTGGTATTTTTGTTTAATAAATGTATGAAAGAGGGGAAGGTACCTAGGGATTGGCAGAGAGCATGTATAGTTCCTTTATATAAAGGGAAGGGGGATAAAAGAGAGTGTAAAAATTATAGGGGAATAAGTTTACTGAGTATACCTGGTAAAGTGTATGGCAGGGTTATTATTGAAAGAATTAGAGGTAAGACAGAGAGTAGGATTGCAGATGAGCAAGGAGGCTTTAGAGTGGGTAGGGGATGTGTAGATCAAGTGTTTACAGTGAAGCATATATGTGAACAGTATTTAGATAAAGGTAGAGAAGTTTTCATTGCATTTATGGATTTAGAAAAGGCATATGATAGAGTGGATAGGGGAGCAATGTGACAAATGTTGCACGTGTATGGAATAGGTAGTAAGTTACTGAAGGCTGTAAAGAGTTTTTATGAGGATAGTGAGGCTCAGGTTAGGGTGTGTAGGGGAGAGGGAGATTACTTCCCAGCAAAAGTAGGTCTTAGACAGGGATGTGTAATGTCACCATGGTTGTTTAATATATTTATAGATGGGGTTGTAAAATAAGTAAATGATAGGGTGTTGGGAAGAGGGGTGGGATTAAATTATGGGGAATTAAATGCAAAATGGGAGTTGACACAGTTACTTTTTGCTGTTGATACTGTGCTTATGGAAGATTCTAAAGAAAAGTTGCAAAGGTTAGTGGACGAGTTTGGGAGAGTGTGTAAAGGTAGAAAGTTGAAAGTGAACATAGATAAGAGTAAGGTGATGAGGGTATCAAACGATTTAAATAAAGAAAAATTGGATATCACATTGGAGAGAGGGATTATGGAAGAAGTAAATGTTTTCAGATATTTGGGAGTTGACGTGTCAGCGGATGGGTTTATGAAGGATGAGGTTAACCATAGAATTGATGAAGGAAAAAAGGTGAGTGGTGCGTTGAGGTATCTGTGAGACAAAAAACGTTATCCATGGAGGCAAAGAAGGGAATGTACGAAAGTATAGTGGTACCAACACTCTTATATGGGTGTGAAGCATGGGTTGCAAATGCTGCAGCGAGGAGGAGGTTGGAGGCAGTGGAGATGTCCTGTCTAAGGGCAATGTGTGGTGTAAATATTATGCAGAAAGTTCGGAATGTGGAAATTAGGAGGTGTGGAGTTACTAAAAGTATTTGTCAGAGGGCTGAAGAGGGTTTGTTGAGGTGGTTTGGTCATTTAGAAGAATGGCTCAAAATAGAATGACTTGGAGAGCGTATAAATCTGTAGGGGAAGGAAGGCGGGGTAGGGGTCGTCCTAGAAAAGGTTGGAGGGAGGGGGTAAAGGAGGTTTTGTGGGCGAGGGGCTTGGACTTCCAGCAAGCATGTGTGAGCGTGTTAGATAGGAATGAATGGAGACGAATGGTTTTTGGGACATGACGATCTGTTGGAGTGTGAGCAGGGTAACATTTTGTGAAGGGATTCAATGAAACCAGTTAATTGATTTAGTTGGACTTGAGTCCTGGAAATGGGAAGTACAATGCCTGCACTTTAAAGGAGGGGTCTAGGATAGTGACAGTTGGGAGGGACAATTCTCAGCTGTCGTATCTGAGCTCCTCTGCAAAGACAGTGATTATGTATGAGTGTGGTGAAAGTGTTGAATGATGATGAAAGTATTTTCTTTTTGGGGATTTTCTTTCTTTTTGGGTCACCCTGCCTCGAAAATATATATATAAATATATATATATATATATATATATATATATATATATATATATATATATATATATATATATATATATATATATAAATATATATAGACATAATACATTGACAGAAAACACAAACATGAACATGAATACAATGGTACAATATGTCAAAGATTATGAATCTCCTCCAGCTCCGCCATAGCCGGACGCGAGCCAAGTATGCAGCATGCGTTTCCCCTCTGGATGGCCACGCTGTAACATGAACGTGTTTGCCCTTGGGTCCCTGGTGGTGTCGATGAGTCTGGAACCCAGTTCTTTAAGGAAACGTGTTGCATTTTTCCCCACGCTCCCAAGGTCTCTGATCCCATTGGGACAAATTCATACTGTTGGCTTATGTCCCTGTAATGCCGATCTTGTACTCTTCTCTGTGGTCAGCAGCTCCTCCCTGTCGCCCGACACTGTGATGGATGTAGGTGTCAGCCAGTGTTGACACACAGGTATAATCCCATGCTAAGAGCTTGCCATTCTTCCAAGGATAGATGATGATCCCGTTGGGGCGGTTTACTGGGTTGTTGGTATTGTTGGCTGCTAGTGATCGGGGCTCTCTCTCGGCTGGGCATCCAGCCGAAGCAAGGGTTCTCTTTATGATGTCGTTAACTTCATTGTGTCTTGCATACCAGCCCTTGGTTTTGGAACAGTTTAGACAATGTAGACCATATTGGTCGGCTTGCGCATTGCCGCAAATACACGTATATTCCGTGTAAATTGGGGCAGCAAGGCGCAGAGCCACTGCAATATATGTATATATATATATATATATATATATATATATATATATATATATATATATATATATATATATATATATATATATATATATATATATATGTCGTGCCGATTAGGTAAAACTTGCGATTTTGGCTTAAATAGCAACGCTCGCCTTGCCATATAAGACAAGTGAAAATTTGTGTATGCAATAATTTCGCCAAAATCATTCTGAACATAACGAAAAAATATATTTCATTGTGTTTGTTTATTATTAAATTAATGTTAACGTATCTAAAACATATTTAGTTGGGTTAGGCTAAATTAAATTGCGCTTGTTGTAATAAGGTTAGGTAGGTTTTCAAAGTTTCTCTTGGTACAAAATTATAAATTCTTACATTAACATAAATGAAAAAATATATCTTTAAACGTATAAGAGAAAATTTTAGAAAGGACTTAATTTTAGATGAGTTCTTGCTAATTGACCAGTTTTACCTAATCGGCACGACATATATATATATATATATATATATATATATATAATATATATATATATATATATATATATATATATATATATATATATATATATATATATATATATATATATATGACATATATATTATGTTCAGTTATGTTCAGAATGATTTTTGCGAAATTATTGCATACACAAATTTTCACTTGTCTTATATTGCAAGGTGAGCGTTGCTATTTAAGCCAAAATCGCAAGTTTTACCTAATCGGCACGACATAGAATTGATGAGGGAAAAAGGGTGAGTGGAGCACTTCAGAGTCTGTTGAGACAAAGAACTTTGTCCATGGAAGTAAAGAAGGGAATGTATGAGAGTATAGTTATACCAACACTCTTATATGGGTGTGAAGCATGGGTGATGAATGTTGCAACGAGGAGAAGGCTGGAGGCAGTGGAGATGTCATGTCTGAGGTCAATGTGTTATGTGAATATAATGCAGAGAATTCGGAGTTTGGAAATTAGGACGAGGTGCGGGATTACCAAAACTATTATCCAGCGAGCTGAGGAGGGGTTGTTGAGGTGGTTCGGACATGTAGAGAGAATGGAACGAGACAGAATAACTTTGAGAGTGTATAAATCTGTAGTGGAGGGAAGGCGCGGTAGGGGTCGGTCTAGGAAGGGTTGGAGGGAGGGGGTAAAGGAGGTTTTGTGTGCGAGGGGCTTGGACTTCCAGCAAGCATGTGTGAGCGTATTTGATAGGAGTGAATGGAGACAAATGGTTTTTAATACTTGACGTGCTGTTGGAGTGTGAGCAAAGTAACATTTATGAAGGGATTCAGGGAAACCGGCAGGCCGGACTTGAGTCCTGGAGATGGGAAGTACAGTGTCTGCACTCTGAAGGAGGGGTGTTAATGTTGCAGTTTTATAACTGTAGTGTAAAGCACCCCTCTGGCAAGACAGTGATGGAGTGAATGATGATGAAAGTTTTTATTTTTCGGGCCACCCTGCCTTGGTGGGAATCGGCCGATGTGGTAATAATTAAATATATATATATATATATATATATATATATATATATATATATATATATATATATATATATATATATGTTTGTGTGTGTGTATACTCACCTATTTGTGGTTGCAGGGGTCGAGTCATAGCTCCTGGCCCCGCCTCTTCACTGATTGCTACTAGGTCCTCTCTCTCCCTGCTCCATGAACTTTATCAAACCTCGTCTTAAAACTATGTATGGTTCCTGCCTCCACTACGTCACTTTCTAGGCTATTCCACTTCCTGACAACTCTATGACTGAAGAAATACTTCCTATCATCCCTTTGACTCATAGGAGTCTTCAACTTCCAATTGTGACCCCTTGTTTCTGTGTCCCCTCTCTGGAACATCTTGTCTCTGTCCACCTTATCTATTCCTCGCAGTATTTTATATGTCGTTATCATGTCTCCCCTAACCCTTCTGTCCTCTAGTCGTCAGGCCGATTTCCCTTAACCTTTCTTCGTAGGACAATCCCCTTAGCTCTGGGACTAGTCTTGTTGCAAACCTTTGCACTTCTCTAATTTCCCGACGTGCTTGACCAGTTGTGGGTTCCAAACTTGTGCTGCATACTCCAGTATGGGCCTGGCGTATATGGTGTACAGAGTCTTCAACGATTCCTTAGTGAGGTTTTGGAACGCTATTCTTAGGTTTGCCAGCCTCCCGTATGCTGCAGCAGTTATCTGATTGATGTGTGCCTCAGGAGATGTGCTCGGTATTATACTCACCCCAAGATCTTTTTCCTTGAGTGAGGTTTGTAGGCTTTGGCCACCTAGACTATACTCTGTCTGCGGTCTTCTTTGCCCATCCCCGATCTTCATGACTTTACATTTGGCAGGGTTAAATTCAAGGAGCCATTTACTGGACCAGGCTTGTAGCCTGTCCAGGTCTCTTTGTAGTCCTGCCTGATACTCAACTGATTTAATTCTTCTCATTAACTTCACATCATCTGCAAAACAGGGACACGTCTGGGTCTATCCCTTCCGTTATGTCATTCACATAAACCAAAAACAGTACAGGTCCTAGGACTGACGCTTGTGGAACCCCACTCGTCACAGGTGCCCACTCTGACACCTCGTCACGTACCATGACTCGTTGTTGCCTCCCTGTCAGGTATTCTTTGATCCATTGCAGTACCTTTCCTGTTACGTGTACCTGATCCTCTAGCTTTTGCATTAACCTCTTGTGAGGAACTGTGTCGAACGCCTTCTTGTAGTCCAAGAAAATGCAGTCTATCCACCCCTCTCTCTCGTCTTCTGTTACCTTGTCATAAAACTCCAGTAGGTTTGTGACACAGGATTTTCCTTCCCTGAAACCGTGCTGGTTGTCGTTTATAAGCTTGTGTCTTTCTAGTGGTTGCAGGGGTCGAGTCATAGTTCCTGACCCCGCCTCTTCACTGGCCGCTACTGGGTCACTTTAGTAATGTATAGTAGAGAAGTGGTTACTAGCAACTCGCTCCTGGCCTTTTAGTCGACTCATACGACACGCATGGCTTAAGGAGGAAGAATTCTGTTCCACTTCCCCATGGAGATAAGAGGAAATAAGTGTAATTAGAAGTAGCAAGACATACCTGAAATCTTACATGTTTATGAGACAGAAAAATACACCAGCAATCCTACAATCATCTAAAACAATTACAGGCTTTCGTTTTACACTCTCTTGGCAGGACGGTAGAACCTCCCTGGATGGTTGCTGTCTACTAACCTACTACCTAGGATATATGTGTGTGTGTGTGTGTGTGTGTGTGTGTGTGTGTGTGTGTGTGTGTGTGTGTGTGTGTGTGTATGTATGTGTACTCATCTAGTTGTACTCACCTAGTTGTGATTGTAGGGGTCGTGTCATAGCTCCTGGCCCCCCCCTCTTTACTGGCCGCTACTGGATCACTCCTTGCGCCATGAGCTTTATCATACCTCTTCTTAAAGCTATGTAGGGAACCTGCCTCCACTATATCGCTTCCCAAACTATTCCACTTCCCGACCACTCTGTGACTGAAGAAATACTTCCTAACATCCCTGTGATTCATCTAAGTCTTCAACTTCCAACTATGTCCCCTTGTTGCTGTGTCCCATCTCTGGAGCATTCTGTCTCTGTCCACCTTGTCAATTCCTATCAGTATCCTATATGTCGTTATCATGTCCCCCCTATCTCTCCTGTCCTCCAATGTCGTCAGGTCGATTTCCCTTAACCTCTCCTCGTAGGACATAGCCCTTAGCTCCGGACTAGTTTTGTTGCAAACCTTTGCACTTTCCATTGGTGTTTGTTATAGACCCACCAATATTCTTATGTCTGGCATTAAAGTCTCCAAGTATGAGGGTAGGTTCACTATTGATGCGATCTGGTAAAGCATCAGGTCGAAGCTGGTTTGCTTGGGGCATAAAGATTAAAAATGTTTATGGAAAAATCGCCTTAGCTTCTTTACGTGCTTGGCTAGATCTGGGTTCCAAACTGGTGCTGCATACTCTAGTATGGGGCTAACGTACACAGTGTACAGGGTCCTGAACGATTCTTTATTAAGATGTCGGAATGCTGTTCTTAGGTTTGCTAGGCGCCCGTATGCTGCAGCAGGAATTTGGTTGATGTGCGCCTCAGGAGATGTGCCTGGAGTTATACTCACCCCAAGAACTTTTTCCTTGATTGAGGTTTGTAGTCTCTGGCCCCTTAGACTGTACTCCGACTACGGTCTTCTTTGCCCTTCCCCAATCTTCATGACTTTGCACTTGGTGGGGTTGAACTCCAGGAGCCAGTTGCTGGACCAGACTTGCAGCCTGTCCAGATCCCTTTGTAGTTCTGCCTGGTCCTCGTCCGATTGAATTCTTCTCATCAACTTCACATCATCTGCAAACAGGGACACTTCGGAGTCTATTACTTTCGTCATGTCGTTCACAAATACCAGAAACAGCACCGGTTCTAGGACTGAGCCCTGTGGAACCCCACTCGTCACCGGCGCCCACTCTGACACCTCGCCACTTACCATGACTCGCTGCTGTCTTCCTGACAGGTATTCCCTGATCCATTGTAGTGCCTTCCCTGTTATCCCTGCCTGGTCCTCCAGCTTCTGCACTAATCTCTTGTGTGGAACTGTGTCAAACGCCTTCTTACAGTCCAGGAATATGCAATCTACCCACCTCTCTCTCTTGTCTTACTCCTGTCACCCTGTCGTAGAACTCCAGTAGGTTTGTGACACACCAGGCCAGAACCAAGTGTGTGTAGGGTGGAGGCAGCAGTTGATAACCATTCCAGAACCTAGTGTGTGTAGGGTGGAGGCAGCAGCAGTTGATACACCAGACCAGAACCAAGTGTGTGTAGGGTGGAGGCAGCAGTTGATACACCAGGCCAGAACCCAGAACCAAGTGTGTGTAGGGTGGAGGCAGCAGTTGATACACCAGACCAGAACCAAGTGTGTGTAGGGTGGAGGCAGCAGTTGATACTCCAGAACCCAGAACCAAGTGTGTGTAGGGTGGAGGCAGCAGTTGATACACCAGGCCAGAACCAAGTGTGTGTAGGGTGGAGGCAGCAGTTGATACACCAGGCCAGAACCAAGTGTGTGTAGGTTGAGGCAGCAGTTGATACACCAGCCAGAACCAAGTGTGGTAGGGTGGAGGCAGCAGTTGATACACCAGGCCAGAACCCAGAACCAAGTGTGTGTAGGTGGAGGCAACAGTTGATACACCAGGCCAGAACCAAGTGTGTGTAGGGTGGAGGCAGCAGTTGATACACCAGGCCAGAACCAAGTGTGTGTAGGGTGGAGGCATCAGTTGATACACCAGGCCAGAACCAAGTGTGTGTAGGGTGGAGGCATCAGTTGATACACTAGGCCAGAACCAAGTGTGTGTAGGGTGGAGGCATCAGTTGATACACCAGGCCAGAACCAAGTGTGTGTAGGGTGGAGGCAGCAGTTGATACACCAGGCATGATAACGACGCACAAAATTCTCTTTGTGGTTAAAAAGTGGAACGAACTAAATGATGTAGTGGAGACAAACTCTATACGCAGCTTCAAGAGTATAGGTATCACCCATTAGGTCAGAAAACAGTAATTCCAGTCAAAGCAATCAAAGGAGGCGGGACCAGGAGCTGAGCCTTGACCCACGTAAACACATTACGTTGAGTAATCAAACATGTAATTGCTAGAACGGAGTATACTATAAACTCTAACCACACAATAGAGGGGTTCTCACTTCAAGGTTCATAACAATGTCACTATCATATCTACCAGGAAAATGATAACTTTCAAAACAAGGGATGTTATGTACAGAGAACCTTCACTCCACGTATATGTCAAGCACCTTAATTACTGGGAACGTTTAGAGTTTCTTAACCTGTACTCCTTGGAACACAGGAGAGAGAGATAAATCATAATCTACACCCGGAAGATTCTGTATACGGAAATCACTCCCTACGAAAAAAAAGACTAGACAGAGAGAGCAATATACCCCCAGTGAAAAGCAGGAGTGCCATAAGTCCAAGACTGTTCAACAGCCTCCCACCAGGCATAACGGGAATTACGAAGAGACTCCTGACTGCCTTCAAAAGGGTACCTACAGTACCCGACCAGCCGGGCTGTGGTTCGTACGTTGGATTGCGTGCGGCCGGCAGTAACAGTCTGGTTGATCAGGCCCTTATCCACCGCGAGGCCTGGTCAGGAAATGGACCGCGTGGCGTTGACCCTCCGAACGACCTCCAGGTAGGTAGATATGATTACTACCACTCTTGAGAAAGTTAAACCTGGCAGTCAGTTACCGTAGATTCTTAGTGCTGAGAGTGAGCGACCTGCTGAGAGTGACCTGCTGGGAGTGACCTGCTGAGTGACCTGCTGAGAGTGACCTGCTGAGAGTGACCTGCTGGAGTGACCTGCTGGGAGTGACCTGCTGGGAGTGACCTGCTGGGAGTGACCTGCTGGGAGTGACCTGCTGAGAGTGACCTGCTGGGAGTGACCTGCTGAGAGTGGCCTACTGAGAGTGACCTGCTGGGAGTGACCTGCTGAGAGTGACCTGCTGAGAGTGACCTGCTGGGAGTGACCTGCTGGGAGTGACCTGCTGAGAGTGACCTGCTGAGAGTGACCTGCTGGGAGTGACCTGCAGAGAGTGACCTGCTGAGAGTGACCTGCTGGGAGTGACCTGCTGAGAGTGACCTGCTGGGAGTGACCTGCTGAGAGTGACCTGCTGAGAGTGACCTGCTGAGAGTGACCTGCTGGGAGTGACCTGCTGAGAGTGACCTGCTGAGAGTGACCTGCTGGGAGTGACCTGCTGAGAGTGACCTGCTGAGAGTGACCTGCTGGGAGTGACCTGCTGAGAGTGACCTGCTGAGAGTGACCTGCTGGGAGTGACCTGCTAGGAGTGACCTGCTGAGAGTGACCTGCTGGGAGTGACCTCCTGAGAGTAACCTGCTGAGAGTGACCTGCTGAGAGTGACCTGCTGAGAGTGACCTGCTGGGAGTGACCTGCTGAGAGTAACCTGCTGAGAGTGACCTGCTGGGAGTGACCTGCTGAAGTGACCTGCTGAGAGTGACCTGCTGAGAGTGACCTGCTGGGAGTGACCTGCTGAGAGTGGCCTACTGAGAGTGACCTGCTGGGAGTGACCTGCTGAGAGTGAGCTGCTGAGAGTGACCTGCTGGAAGTGACCTGCTGGGAGTGACCTGCTGCGGAGTGACCTGCTGAGAGTGACCTGCTGAGAGTGACCTTCTGGGAGTGACCTGCTGAGAGTGACCTGCTGAGAGTGACCTGCTGAGAGTGACCTGCTGAGAGTGACCTGCTGGGAGTGACCTGCTGAGAGTGACCTGCTGAGAGTGACCTGCTGAGAGTGACCTGCTGAGAGTGACCTGCTGAGAGTGACCTGCTGAGAGTGACCTGCTGGGAGTGACCTGCTGAGAGTGACCTGCTGGAGTGACCTGCTGAGAGTGACCTGCTGAGAGTGACCTGCTGAGAGTGACCTGCTGAGAGTGACCTGCTGAGAGTGACCTGCTGAGAGTGACCTGCTGGGAGTGACCTGCTGAGAGTGACCTGCTGAGAGTGACCTGCTGAGAGTGACCTGCTGGGAGTGACCTGCTGAGAGTGACCTGCTGGGAGTGACCTGCTGAGAGTGACCTGCTGGGAGTGACCTGCTGAGAGTGACCTGCTGGGAGTGACCTGCTGAGAGTGACCTGCTGATAATGACCTGCTGAGAGTGACCTGCTGGGAGTGACCTGCTGAGAGTGACCTGCTTGGAGGGTAAGCTAAAGGTGACAAAGTGCTCTCCAAGGGTAACAAACTGCTGTGAGGAGTAACATAAACCTGTGTGATGATGACAAACTAATGTAAGGGTGAATGTCCTTTTGTCAGTTAGTGCATGTCCCTTTGTCAGTGTATGTCCCTCTGTTAGTGCATGTTTCTCTGTCATGTCACTTATTTCTCCATAACAAACATGTCTACACAAGACAAAACAACAACAGCAGCAACAACAGTTTTTACAAAATGGTCAAGTTTTTGTACGACACAAAACAATAGCTATTACATAATTGTGTGTGTCAGTCCATAAGAACATAAGATAGGAGGAACACTGTAGCAGGCCTGTTGGCCCATACTAGGCAGGTCCTTCATATTACATCCCACTAAAAGAATATTTGTTCAACCCAATCTTCAATGATACCCAAGAAATAAGCCCCGACAATTCCACCCACTCACGTGCGAGTCCCACTCAAATCAAACCCCTCTCACTCATGAATTTATCCAACCTAAATTTGAAACTACCCAAGGTCCTAGCTTCAATGACCCTACTAGGCAGACTGTTCCACTCATCAACTACCCTATTTCCAAACCAATACTTTCCTATATCCTTTCTAAATCTAAACTTATCCAATTTGAATCCATTATTGCGGGTTCTCTCTTGGAGAGATATCCTCAAGACCTTATTTATATCCCCTTTGTTAATACCCATTTTCCACTTGCATACCTCGATCATGTCTCCCCTCATTCTACGTCTTACAAGTGAATGTAATTTTAGGGTCTTCAATCTTTCTTCATACGGAAGATTTCTAATGTTATGTATTAATTTAGTCATTCTACGCTGAATGTTTTCTAACGAATTAATATCCATTCTGTAATATGGAGACCAGAACTGAGCTGCGTAATCTAGGTGAGGCCTTACTAACGATGTATAAAGCTGTAATATAACCTCTGGACTTCTGTGGCTTACACTTCTTGATATAAATCCCAGTAATCTGTTTGATTTATTACGTATGCTTAGGCATTGCTGTCTTGGTTTAAGGTTGCTTCTTACCATAACCCCCAAGTCCTTTTCGCAATCTGTATGGCTAAGTTCTACGTTATTTAACTTATAAGTGTTTGGGTTATGGACTCTCCCGAACTTCAGAACCTTGCATTTATCTACATTGAACTGCATCTGCCACTTTTCTGACCAGGAATTGAGTTTGTCTAAATCCTCCTGAAGTTCCCTGACATCTACGTTTGAATAAATTATCCTACCTATCTTCGTGTCATCGGCGAATTTGCTCATATCACTAGTAATTCCCTCATCAAGGTCATTGATATATATTATAAACAACAACGGGCCTAAGACTGATCCATGTGGAACACCACTTGTTACAGATCCCCACTCGGATTTAATCCCATTTATGCACACTCTCTGCTTCCTATTGGTGAGCCATGACTCGATCCATGACAGCACTTTTTCCCCAGTGCAATGAGCTGCCACTTTCTTTAACAGTCTCTGGTGTGGTACTCTATCAAAAGCCTTACTAAAATCTAAATAAACAATATCGAATTCTTTATCGTGATCAACAGCCTCAAAAGCTTTAGTGAAGAAGATTAATAAATTAGATAGGCAGGAACGGCCCCTCGTGAATCCATGCTGAGTATCATTAATCAAATTATGGTTATCTAAATGGCTTCTAATAATATCAGCTATAATTGACTCTAGTAATTTGCCTACAATTGAGGTCAGGCTTATTGGGCGGTAGTTTGACGGTAGTGACTTGTCCCCTGCTTTAAAAATAGGAATTGCATTAGCCATCTTCCACATATCAGACACTACAACCACATATCAGACACTGTCAGTCCATGTCACTCTTCCTGTCAGTCCATGTCACTCTGCCTGTCAGTCCATGTCACTCTTCCTGTCAGTCCATGTCACTCTACCTGTCAGTCCATGTCACTCTACCTGTCAATCCATTTAAAAATTTATTTTTATCTCTCTATTTGGTTTTTATTGCATTAGTGTCCTTTTTTGATGTTTTCTGTAAGTGTGTTTGAGGCCTCACTGACACCTGAATGTTTGTTTGATTTCATGGAAGAGACGACAAGTTGCGTGTCGTTACGTCGTCGCTGTCGCCGTGACGGATGGTGAACAAGGACGTGTGGTCAGGTGGACGAGTGGTCAGGTATGGTCATGGTCACACCATGGTCAGGTGTGGGCAGTGTCAGGTGTGGGCAGTGTCAGGTGTGGGCAGTGTCAGGTGTGGGCAGTGTCAGGTGTGGGCAGTGTCAGGTGTGGGCAGTGTCAGGTGTGGGCAGTGTCAGGTGTGGGCAGTGTCAGGTGTGGGCAGTGTCAGGTGTGGGCAGTGTCAGGTGTGGGCAGTGTCAGGTGTGGGCAGGGTCAGGTGTGGGCAGTGTCAGGTTCAGATTTGGCTTTTGATGTTATATCATTTTCGAATTGAAGCTGGGCTTCTCTCCTTATCCATACATATTCATTTCTGGCTCTCCACATCTCCGGGTAAACCATGGTGAGGTGTGGTCGTAGTCACATGTGGTCATAGTCAGGTTTGGTCATAGATAATGTGGTGATAGTCAAGTGTGGTCATATTCACGTGTTGTCACAGATGGGGTGATAGTCAAGTGTGATCATAGTCAGAATTGGTCATAGTCAGGTGTTTTGTGTTCCATGTGTCCAGAAGTCCATCTGTGTCCCCTCAGATGAACTCCCTCACTTTCCCAGGTGAGGTCATATTGAGGTGTGGTCATAGGTGAGGTGTGGTCATAGTTGAGGTGTGGTCATAGGTGAGGTGTGGTCATAGTGATGTGAGGTCATAATGAGGTGAGGTCATGGTGAGGTGTGGTCATGGTGATGTGTGGTCATGGTGAGGTGTGGTCATGGTTAGGTGTGGTCATGGTTAGGTGTGGTCATAGTCAGGTGTGGTCATAGTTAGGTGAGGTCAAGGACATGGTGACGTGTGGTCATAGTGAGGTGTGGTCATTGTGAGGTGAGGTCATAGTGAGGTGAGGTCATAGTGAGGTGAAGTCATAGTCAGGTGTGGATCATGTTTCCAGGTCACCATCCGTGGGCCCTCGGATGTCACCCCTTCCACACTTCCAACGTCTGGTTGTTTTGGTTGTCCTTACGTACCTAGTTTTGTGTGTCCAGAAGTCCATCTGTGTCCCCTCAGATGAACTCTTTTCCTCACTTTCCCAGGTGGGCGGGTAGTTGGATGAGCTGGTGGTTGGGTTGGCGGGTGGTTGGGTGGGTGGGCGGTTGGGTGGTTGGTTGAGCGGGTGTGTGTGTGTGTTGGCCCCTCCCCAGTGACCTTGTTGGATGGTATCTTGGTCTTGTCTAGCTAGCTACTGTTCGTGGCTGTCTTGGTGGGTGGAATTACAGGAGGGGACACAGAAAACTGCGTCCTGTAATTACACCCACCAAGACAGCCACGAACAGTAGCCAGCTAGACAAGACCAAGCTGCCACCCAACATGGCCACCAAGGGAGGTTACTCAGTGAAAATCTCGGACTTCTATTTATGTTTCATTAAGTGTTCAAGTTAATTTTTGTTTTGTTTTCACTCATTCTAATATAGCTGCATTCTCGGCCTTTCCTGCCGTCTCCTGCTGTACAACCTCACTCGCCTCGTCAGCTGCTCACCGTGATTCCAGCAACCCTCTCACATCGACATCGACACCTGCAGTACACCTGCACAATTTGCCCAAAGTGGATAGGCCACTTACCTTTATCCTCCCTCCTCCTCCACCCTCCCAAACCTTTCCCATATTTCCATCCTTCTTCCATCCCCAGCTTCACTCATACAGCTTTATAAGTGTATGTCATTTTTTTTGTGTCATTAAAGTCATCTGTTGAGGCAA
This sequence comes from Cherax destructor, assembly GCA_009830355.1. NCBI lineage: Eukaryota > Metazoa > Arthropoda > Malacostraca > Decapoda > Parastacidae > Cherax > Cherax destructor. Next base: position 2,602 of record WNWK01012434.1, on the reverse strand, counting down.
AAAGGTATGTAATTATGTTGTCGAATGTGTTGGAAAGCTGTCCTTAACCTTAAAGTAATCTATTGAACGTATGACTTTCACTGCTGGAAGAATACTTTTGAAACTGCCGTTCCGTCATACAGTTCTGAGCCCATAGTAACTTCAGTGTTGTTAAGCGGACACATTAAAACTGTGGAAGCTAAAAAAGCTGTGTACAGAAGTTAGGTCTGTGTAATAACTTCTGTTTTTTTCATTGCATTATCTTTGTTTGCAGACTAAAATAACTTAAAAAATTAATCTCATTACTGTACTCAAATCTAACTTTGGTACAGCCTGTGCCTGTGAAACAGATCAAAGCCGTACACAGTGTTTGATAGAACTGTAATATATATATATATATATATATATATATATATATATATATATATATATATATATATATATATATATATATATATATATATATATATATATATATATATTGTGTGTATGTGTGTGTGTGTGTGTGTGTGTGTGTGTGTGTGTGTGTGTGTGTGAGTGTGTACTCACCTAATTGTGGTTGCAGCTCCTGGCCACGCCTCTTCGCTGTCCGCTACTGGGTCTCTGCTCTCCCTGCTCCATGAGCTTTATCATACCTTGTCTTAAAACTATGTATGGTTCCCGCCTCCACTATATCGTTCGCTAGACTATTTCACTTCCTAACTACTCTATGGCTGAAGAAATGCTTCCTAACATCCCTTTGACTCATCTGAGTCTTCAGCTTCCAGTTGTGTCCTCTTGTTTCTGTGTTCCCTCTCTGGAACATCCTGTTACAATCTACCGTGTTGTGTGTGTGTGTGTGTGTGTGTGTGTGTGTGTGTGTGTACTCACCTAGTTGTGGGTCCAGGGGTCGAGTCATATATCCTGGCCCCGCCTCTTCACTGGCCGCTACTGGGTCACTCTCCCTGTGCCATGAGCTTTATCATACCTCTTCTTAAAGCTATGTATGGATCATGCCTCCACTCCATCGCTTCCCAAACTATTCCACTTCCTGACAACTCTGTGACTGAAGAAATACATCCTAACATCCCTGTGATTCATCTGAGTCTTCAACTTCCAACTGTGTCCCCTTCTTGCTGTGTCCCATCTCTGGAACATTCTGTCTCTGTCCAACTTGTCAATTCCTCTCAGTATTTTATATGTCGTTATCATGTCCCCCCTATCTCTCCTGTCCTCCAGTGTCGTCAAGTCGATTTCCCTTAACCTCTCCTCGTTGGACATACCCCTTAGCTCCGGGACTAGTATTGTTGCAAACCTTTGCAATTTCTCTAGTTTCTTTACATGCTTGGCTAGGTGTGGGTTTCAAACTGGTACTGCATACTCCAATATGGGCCTAACGTACACAGTGTACAAGGTCCTGAACGATTCCTCGTGTGTGTATGTGTGTGAATGTGTGTGTGTGTGTGTGTGTTGCTAAGGTTGCAAATGTATATTACAGCAAGATATCATCACAAAATATAGCAGTAATAGAGAGAGTAACAATGAGACAAACTAGCCAGCCAGGTTGCAGGTCTGGCTGCCGAAATCTTTTTTGTCAACAGATGGAGTCTAATATGATGGTACCTTTATTACTTCAAGATTGACTTATTTTTTTGGTGTGTATTGTGGATAGTGTTAGTTGCATTAATATTTTATAAAGCGATTTAAGTGAAATGAGAAAAGGGGGATCCTGGGAGATGTTAAGTGAATGTGTTAGGAATGTTGAGTCATGGAAGATAATTGCTAGAAGTGACATGAATAATAAGTGTGGGAGAGACTGTTGTAGAAGGTGCAGTGGGAAAGTTTGAAGTGATTGTTGTAAATAATAATGTGGGACCTTTACCTTACCTCAACAACACAGCAAGCATGTCAACATACAGGAACAGTAAAGAAATGCAGAAAAATTGCAACGGCAACACTCAAGAACAGTACAGTAAATTAAATAAAGTAACACAGAAGAAAATTACTACTGTAACATTGAAGAACTGCATACTAACACATAAAACAGAGTATTAACACAGGAGAACAGTACAAAAACACAAGAAAAGTAACTCAAAATAACAATAGAACAATAGAAAACAGTGCAGTACAGTAACACAAAAGATCAATACAGTAACACATAGGAACAATGCTGTAACACACAAGAAAAGTACAATAACGTACAGTAAAACGGTACAGCTGTACATAAGATCCACACAAGAGTAGATCAAGATAATAATACATAAAACAGCAGTATTGAAGACATTAAGACAGAGTTGTACTGGCCAGGTTGTAACATCCTCACCAACATTAAGACAGAGTTGTACTGGCCAGGTTGTAACATCCTCACCAACATTAAGACAGAGTTGTACTGGCCAGGTTGTAACATCCACACCAACATTAAGACAGAGTTGTACTGGCCAGGTTGTAACATCCTCACCAACATTAAGACAGAGTTGTACTGGCCAGGTTGTAACATCCACACCAACATTAAGACAGAGTTGTACTGGCCAGGTTGTAACATCCACACCAACATTAAGACAGAGTTGTACTGGCCAGGTTGTAACATCCACACCAACATTAAGACAGAGTTGTACTGGCCAGGTTGTAACATCCACACCAACAT